>PVJO010002855.1:0-134276 GCA_004026905.1 Hystrix cristata | reverse complement strand
GAAATAAATTATGAGAGCTTACGTGTACTAAACGTCGAAAGAAATGGAAATATCATTTATACCTATAAGGTATGTTTGTGTTTTCTTCTTACTGTGGTAAAATACATAGAACATAAAATTTACTATTTTAATCATTTGTACTATCCTTTTACAGAATTCTATACTAAACCTTTAACATTGTGTATTTAATCATGGCATCTCAAGACTGACTCCTTTCCCTCGAGCCCTGATGACAAGCTGAATCAGGTCCCGTCCCTTTCAGACACGCACAGTGAGCTTCCTTTCAAGCACTATTGCTAAGACTGGTTGGATTATTGCAGTTTTTTTAAAACCAGTGACAAACTCACTTCCTAAACAATGGCATTTGGCTATTTTTTTTCTTTCTTTTTTTTTTTGTAGGACGAAAAGGGAAATGTGGTCTTTGGATTATATGATTGCCAAACCCGACAAAATGAGGTAAAAATCACCATAATTTGTAGATTACTCATTGTTTACTGCTTTTTGAGTTTTCTTTTTTTATTTCTGTTTTCTAGATATAAATCCCAATTTCATTTCTAAAAATTTATCTCTTTGCTTTCCTGGTCTTCCCTCACGTCTTTACTATTTCTTGGCTCCGTTACCTTAAAAAAAAGGTGTAAACACATTTGAACCAAAATACCAGTGAAAGTCTTAGTCCTTTGAGATTTAAGTAAACATGGCTCAAAGCAAGTTTGTAATATTCTGTAGCAAAGTAGGAGTTGAATGACCACCCCAAGTTTGGTGTGCTCTGTGTCATTCATAATAACTTCAGCCTCTGAGTTCTACCTTTGCTTAACCTTACTTGTCTTGCTTCCCATTCCTTTTCAAAAATCCATGGTTTGCTTTTTTTTTTTTTTTGAATTAAAAAAAAAACTCAGTTATGGAATTTAGCCCTTTAGTTTTTCCCAAACTGTGAGGCATCTTCCTGAAGTCTTCCGATTTGCCTCCGACTGTGCTGGCCGGGGAGTGGGGAGCACGGCCTTGCTTCTGTTGGGCGGGGGTGAAAGCCAGGGTCCCCACGTGGCCTCTTTGACTCTGTGGAGAGAGGTGCCTTGTTTCTCCTGGACAGAGGGACTCCAGGCTGTTCCCTAGGCCGCTCCTCAGTGGGGTCGGGGTGATGGGTGGGAGGCGGAGGCCTCCTTATCACTGGGCTGTAGTGAAAGCTTTGGCTTTGATTCAGCCATGTTGGACCCCACCCCGGTGAGCAAGGGGCATCTCCCTAGTGCTGGTTTGGGGGGGGGTCTGGGAGGCCCACATAGCTTCACCGAATCTCTCGGTGGGTGGAGCCTCATTCCTACCAGGTGGGGACAGGAGTCCTGGTTTCCTACTTGGTCTTTTCTGGTATCACTCAGTCCAGTTTAGGAGAATGGCAGGGTCTAACCTACCACTCAGTCTTTGCTGGTGGAGGTAAGAACAGGTTTGCATTTTCCCCATGGTGTTTGGCTGGAATAAGATAGGTGTCATCTAAAATCTTTCTGTCTTGCCAGATTTCCTCTTTCCTGTTCCTTGGCTACAGAGGGGGTGTGCATGTGTTTGTTTCTATCTGCTCCCATCAGTGTTTCTGTTGTGTTCTCTTCTTTAAATTCAAGTCTAGTATACGTGATACAAAAACCACCATCTCACTCCTCAGGGCCTACCATCCCTAGAAAGTCTGCCTCTTTCTCCCCCTTCAGTGCCTGGGATTGAACGCGTGGACCTGTGCATGGCAGGCAAGTGCTCTGTACTGAGCTGTTATCCCCTACCCCACCCCCCTGCCCTGCCTTAAGTTTTTCTACTTTTCAAGGTATTTTTTTGGGGGGAGGGGTGCTAGACAAGCGCTGTGTCACTTGAGCTAAATCCCCAACCCCTTCTCAGGTTTGTTTTATATAGTACTCAGGGATTTTAGCTCTACTCAGTGGGAGGAGTAGGGAAAGCGGGTCTACTCTACCTTGGTCTCACCCTCTGAAGTTTTAACTGAATGATCCTTTGTCTTTCCCAGCAGTGGTCAAGCAGGAAGAAACATGTCACTTTTGCACAAGCAGGCAGGATCCCAAACCTTTCTTCCTCACCCTCTCTCATCTCTTCCTCCACTCCCTGTCATGTGGGACAATGCAGGGCCTCCCTGCAGGTGTGAATGTGACTTAAACTGGCGGAGTACAAGTGTAGGATGGGCTTGCCGGGAGCTTGGGTCGTGGATTCTTTTCCACTGGACTTGGTGACTTGTGAGTGTGAGAGTGGAACTGTGGTGGCTTCAGGGACTAGAGCTTGGAGCTTCATTGTCTGGAAGCTGAGAATGTCTAGAACCCGCAAAATTAAAAGATGGGTGTTTCCAGCTCTGGATCGAGCCCAGGCTGAAGCCGTGTTTCCCACACTGTTTGGGTCCATGAGCCACTTCGTAATTCTCTTTTGCATAAGCTTAGTGGGGAAGGTTTTTGATGTTCCCAATTGAAGAATTCAACACTTGCACAACTTTTCACTCAGAAACCCCACTTTAATACTTGATCGTACAGAAATACCCGTACAGGTTCACAAAGATGAAGTTCAAAAAGGAAGTTCATTGGAGTGTTGTAACACTTACAAAAGGGAGGTCAACTAAATCCCCATCAGTAACTTCTTCGGGAACCATTTTTTACATTTATAAGCCTATAAACGTATACAGGCACAGAAGCCTCTCCAAAACATACTGTTACATGAAAAACCAAGTGGTCAGAATAATACATTCTATTTATGCTTAAAAGAAACTCACTAGAAAACTGTCAAATTTGGGAGCATAGTACATATTGAAAATAATTTTCAAAAATCTAAAAGCCTGCAGAGAAAATTATAGACATTACTCTTTTTGGAAGGCAGTTGGGATTGGCTGAGTATAATGGAAGAATTTTGCTTTTTATTTGGTAGTTTTTGCATCTTTAAATACTGACGCTACATTCATGTGTTATTTTATACTGAAAAGGACAAATCAATAACTAAGTGTATATGTCCACAATTCTTTGTCTTTATAAATTAAGATCCCTCAGAGCACGAGTTAAAGAAAGCCAAAAATTTTCACAGGAGTTCAGTACCTTCTTATTAACTCATAAGTTCACTTTTTCTAATTATTTCCTGGCTTTCCCAATATTTTTCACCATCTTTTGGCCCTGTAGTTCTTTTTAGTACTCTTTTTAGTCTGCAAGTACTAATCATTCCCTTAATACTTCTGCTATTCACTGTTTCCTGAATCCTGTTCTCTCTAAGACGCCATCTCTCCCGTGTCCTCCGGGTGAACTTGAAGAGAATTTGCCTAGTGTAACCGTGACTGTTTGTATGTTGCACCCTCCTCTCCATGGCCATTTTCATGTTCTCAATACCAGAGGAAATGTGGTCTTTTGATACTTTGGAGATTCAAACAGCAAGAAGAAAAACAATTAAATAAGGATAGAAGTCGTCTTGCCCATTCTTTAAATATGTGATGCACCTGCAACAGCCTCTTCGCCATAATCAAAGACATCGTGGTCCCCTTAACACCTCAGTGGTTATAATCCTAACACTTGAGCGATGATTATACGTGCGCATATTGTACTAAGTGCTTCATATCTGCCATCTCTTTCGGTGCTCCCTACACTCCCAGGAAAGTGGAATGACGTTCTCAATGGGGAACAGAGAGGTTGAATAATTCGTCTACAGTCACACAGGCAGCAAGTGGCAGAGTCAGGATTTGAACATGAATCTAAGTTCTGTGCTCTTAGTCACTCTGTGTGGTTGTGTAACGGCTAAGATCGAGTGCCGAATATGGCCTGTTTTTCTTTTTAAAAAAGTCCCGCTGTCTCAGTATGGATGAACTAATTCACTGAGGGTTCTTCCATAAAACTTTTTGCCACAATAAAACTTGATGCAGAGCTCAGTGGGAATTTATCTACATACAATTTTTATTTGATATAAAACTCTAAATTAAAATTTTTATTTTACTAGCACCTGTATACCTTTGAGAAAGACTTACAGGTTGTCAGCTGCTCTGTCAACAATGAGAGAACTTTGCTGGGTAAGTTGAACTCTTTTGTTTGTTTATATCAAGGACCAAACTACATCTGTTAGGCATTTTAGAGTGTTGGATTTTGCTGTATTTTATTATTCCATACCAATGATTTTCTGAGAAAGAAATGTTCTTGGGAAACTCGATTTGAAATTTAGAATCTGTAGGCTGTAACTGCAGAAAAGCATCCTTTGTGCTGTACCTTAATGCTCCAGCAACAGCACCTTCCGACTCTCGATTGTTTCAGCTATAAAATGGTCCATTTGAACCAGCCACCGTGTGGGTCAGTTGCTAATAGATTTTTTTTTTCCCATTAGCTGCAAGTTTAGTTCAATCTACCAAAGAAAGAAGAAGGAATGAGCTTCAACCAGGTAGCGAAATTATACTTTTTCATGTATTTGGTAGGTGAAGATTTATTGGATAAAATCAGATTTCAAGCATTTTTAAACAAACAGGCAGTGGTCATTTAAGTATGAAAAAGACTTAAAAATTCCTTGCTTTTAAGTAAGTAAGAAGGAGCAGAAATTAATATAACAGTAAAAAGAAAAAGTTTTAGGGTGATAACTAGTACTTAAAAATTAAATAAATGCTGAGAGGACACTAGAATCCCATGGCTAGGAGCTGGTGCAAAAGGTTGGCCAAGTTTTGAGTACTGTTTTTAAGTGATCTGGTTAAGTATTGACTAGTATCCAGTGGATCATGAATAGCCCGCCAATACAAAAAATTGTTCTACACATTTGCCAAACCCCACTGTATAGTTTAACAGCCATGTGATGCTCCTGACCCTTTAAGTTTTTTATTTAACATTCTGTCACCCATCTGTCCATAATACAAAGGTGTTGGCTGAGTGCTCTGGCCTGGGCGCTTCACACGGTTCTGGGGCTGCAGTGCTTCACACGGTTCTGGGGCTGCAGTGTATTTAGGAGGGTGGTGACCACCCTCCAGGAGCTTGGTATCCAGTCCTAGGCGTCAATGACAAACATGTGTCATGGCCAAAGAGAACACGAATAGGAGTAAAGTAGACTGGGTGGAAGAAAACTGAATGGAAACAGAATGGAAACTTTTGTGGTTTCCATTTTTATATAGAGACCAAGCACATTTCTTCTCTAATGAAAAATCATTCTGGCGCTATCAGGGCTAGTGGTGGGGTAGGGTCCTCCTGGGAGGCCACATTCACAATGTTCAAGCTTTCTTTCATGGTGCTGTAAAAGTCCAGTGGGGCCAGCTTTCCAGTTTATTAAGAGGAGTCTGGTCTGCTATGTAAAAATCTTTATGTATGTTGGTGCAGATATTTAAAAAATCCTGTTCATGCACCAGTATTCGCCTGCGGGCTGGAGTCACGTGTAGACCACATTTTCCAAGCTCTGGTGCAGTGGATCTCATGTCCCGTATCACCATTCTGATCCTGGGTGCTTTCCGGTTGGGCGGTTTATTTGACATGTAAATACCCTCCTTTGCAAGCATAGTGGCCTCCTGTGGTTGCACATGATGGAAAAACCCTTGTGCACACTTTCCATGTGAGGCTGATGAAGCCCCCTGTCCTTCTCGTGACACGTTTCCCGACAGAGCAAGACAGGGCAACCAGGGCCGAGTCTGGATGGGACCTTCTCAGGCCCCTGCAAAGGAGGTGCTGGGCAAGGGTGGTGAGTGGAGGCTCCTCCAAGAGCTCATCATTTGTATCACTCACCTGTACTGGTCACTTTCCTGTCCCTGGGACAAAATACCTGGTACCTGAAATTTAAGGGAGGAAAGGTTTATTTTGGCTCACAGTGTCAGAGATCTTAGTCCATGGTCAGCCAGCTCCAAGGCAGAACTGTGGTGGCAGAGGAAAGCTGCTCACCCATGGCAGCCAGGAAGCAGAGAGAGAAGGGAAGAGCCAGGGGCAAGAATTCACCTCCCCAGTGGCCACCTCCAGCCAGGCTCACTCCTCTCGGCACATTTAGCCGTGATTAATCCACCCACGGGTATAGCACCACTGTGATCCAGTCACCCTCCAAAAGCTCCACATTAACTGCACACATTGACTTGGGGGGACATTTTAGATTGAAACTCTCTCCCTGCCCTTATTTACTGGGCGCCCCCATAGCTCTGCCACTTCCGCCTTCACTAGTTGCTGTAACACTCTCAGCTCCTCTTGGAATTAGGTGGAACTGGGCTGGCTGAAGCAAAATCTGATCTAGAACATTGTTATCTTGACCTGTAGAAGAAGAGCGTGGAAAGAATCAGGAAATGGCCTCAATCTCCTGGCTTTCTTAGGAGATCACCCCCCCTTGTCTAAGAAAGCAAAGTCCTTGCTTCTGGTGTTTCTTGGGATAGTATGGCTGGATATCTACGTGCAATCTTGGGTTTGCTCTCTGTGTCTCTTGATTCTGCTTGTCCCTCGTTCCTTTTAGCCTTAAATTTTTTTACTATCTTGTCAACCCCAGCAGTGACTATATTTCATCTATGCCTGATTGCCATGTAGAACAATAATCATTAGTGACTGTATGTGTTCTAAAATGTACTTTCAGATCAACCTTAAAGTTTTATTTAAAACTTTATATAATTTACAACATTAAATCCTATTTGCATATGTTTGCTCAGTATTGTGAATCTGCACCCATAGTGAGATTGTCTGCTCACATCTTCGAAGGCATTAGGATAAATATTACTATTTATTGTACTGGGCATCTCATAGCTAACGTATTTGCACATCCTAGCTCACCCTCTACACCAGCTCTGCCCAGGGGTAATTTGGCAGTGTCTCACCTCAGCTGCCCTACCTGCTTCTTGCTTTCTGCCCAGACCCTTGAGACAGTCTGTTTATTGCCTTACACATATATTGCCTGGGAGTGTGGCTGGAAATGATACACCCATGATTGGTGGGGATTGAGGAGCTGAAGGACCGTTGTCCGGTCTTCCATCCCCATGATGGGTAAATCTGAGGTGCCCCTGAGAAGCTCAAGGTCTGAGCTGGGCACTGATGTATAGTAACCCTTTCCTGGTGGGCTCTCCATCCTGGTTCATTCTCCTCAGTGCCTTGTACCAACCCATGAATGACCTTATAAGTCATTTGATTAAAATGTGTGCATTGTTAACACTGTCGCTTACCATGAGATTTTCCATTGCAAAAGAGACAAAATGTAACACCTTTCAAACAAAACAGAAATCTTTGCTCTAGATATTTTACAGTGCAGTCCCCCCCCACCCAGTACTAGGGATTGAACTCAGGGCCTTCGCACTGAGCAACAACCTCAGCCCATTTTTATTTTTTATTTTGGGGCAGGCAGGGTCTCACTAAGTCACTCACTTGCCCAGGCTGCACGGGAACTTGGTGGTCCTCCCAGAATGTTGAGGTGACAGCCGTGTACCACCACCCAGGTGTTTGGCTTTTTAAATCAACAGAGCCTCACTCCTCGGCTGTGGCCATAGCAGAGTTAATCTTTGAGGTAGAAAATGGCCCTCCGCAGGGAGATGTGCCCCAGCTGCCCCCAGTGTCCTTCCCTGTGGAGTTGCAGTTGCCACAGGAATGGCAGATCCCCACTGGGGAGCAACTGGGGTGACTGCATGTGTTGGGGTCCCCATGTCACGAGACTCCCCGGAGCCCCCACTCCACAGAACTTGATTTCGCTCAGGGGCTCCGATACGCAGCACTCCTCCAGGCCCAGGCCCTGCTGTCCCTCCCGCCTGTCACCATTTCCGGAAATGCACCCTCCCCTGCGACAGACCAAGTCCCCCTTGCACATCCCTGTGCCCTGCCTGGTCCATCTTTCCCTTCAGCGATGTCCTCCCAGGCTCCACCTGTATCTTCTTTCTCTATGTATTTATATTTTTGACTCAGCCTATCTCCTTTTTATCTTTTTTCAAATTTTATTTTTTATTAGCACATGTTTGCAGTACACAACGATCATATTCCTCGTGGGGAGTTGGTACCTGTACATAACATATCTTCATTCTTTTTTCTTCCCCTTCCCTTCATTCCTTGATCCCCTTCCCACTTGTAAAAGATCTAGCTCCCCATTTCCTATTATCTGTCTTTTATATTTTGCTCTTTACATGTGGATTTCTCATATAAGAGAAACCATATGATGTTGAGGCTTTTGTGTCTGACTTATTTTACTTAAGATTATGGTCTGAAGGTGTATCTAGTTTCCTACAAATGATTCAAGTTTATCCTTCTTTATGGCAGAGTACTGCTCTGTTGTGTATGAATACCACATTTTCTTTATCTATTCATCTGTTTACAGACATTGAGCTAGACGGCTTATGCTGCTGCGTACACGGGTGCGTGTGGCTCGCTGCAGTGTGCGTATGTGGGTGTGCATGGATCACTGCAGTGTGTGTACATGGGTGTGCCTGGATCACTGCAGTGTGCATACGTGGGTGTGCATGGATCACTGCAGTGTGCGTACGTGGGTGTGCATGGATCGCTGCAGTGTGTGTACATGGGTGTGCATGGATCACTGTAGTATGATGCTTTAACTCTTTCAGGAAGATACCTAGAAGGCAGGTGGTACTACTCTGCCCTAAAGAAGGATAAATTTGTCCCCCCCAAAATTGGCAAAGATAAACTTTTACGAGAAGAGATAAAATAATCACGTCTGTTCATACTATTTAATATATTAATTTAGTTACACAATTAAAAATGACATGTCACTAGGGAAAATTGCTTTCTCCCTCATTTCATCTTTCACAGAACATTTCTAGTCTGTTTTTCTTCATGAGTATCTTTGACATCTGTGGCTTTCCTACTCCAGGAGCCATCTTTTGAGGCACCCAGTGGATTCCCAAAGCACCACACTTTCCCCTCTCTCCCACTTATCGGAAATACACCCCTTCTCAATTGGCGTAAAATCCTGTCACCGGGTTATTTGTCCTAAACTACATGTTCTCATTTATCAAATATTTGATTTTTGTTCTATAGTTATAAGCTTGTGATTCCACATAATAACTTTCTTGCCATCCTTGCCCTTTCTTTTCCTTCCTTCCTTCCTTCTTGTATATTTATTTATTTAGAATACTGGGTACAGAGTCCAGGGCCCTTACATTAAGCTGCATCCCTAGCTAAGTTGCCCATGCTGGGCTGGAACTCCCTATCCTCCTGCCTCAGCCTCCCAAGGTGCCTGAATTAGGGGCATGCACCTGGCTGAGGTTACTTTCTTAAATATCAGAAACTGCTATTGAGTCTAGGCTGCTTGCCTTCCCCAGACTGTACATTGTTATTCAAAATAAAGTCATGGAGAGCATCAGATTATGTTGGAGTCTTAGGAATTTGAGTCAAGCCCCTGCCTTCTTTTCTGGGACTTACACTGGGGAGGGGAGCTTTGACCTAAATGTGGCTCTCAGTGGTCACCCCCTCAAGCCTGTGCCAGGGAGTGCTGCCTTTTGTGCCAATTGCTCAGACATGCCACTGAGGACCTAAGTGGCCATTATTAGTGCCACGTGTGCACTGTTCCCCTGGGAAACCCAGCCTTCATCCTGCTGATCGCTACTGTCAGGTTCGTGCACCAGAAACAGCTTCCTACCTTTACACACGAGCGGGGTTTGCTATTGTGCTGCAGAACTGGAGGGACACTGAATTGAGTGCTGTTGATTTAGATTTAAAAGCCTAGAGAGCCTGTGAGCCGTGCTGAAAATGGTCAGTGAGTGGCCAGGCACTGTTCCTCCCGCCACACACTTTGACTTCATCATTGTGGTGTCTGCCTGTCTGTCCATCTCTTTCCTTTGTGGTGCATCCCAGGCAAGTACTGAGCTACACCCACAGCCTGTACGGTGGGTTTAAGAAACGTCGAAGTAAACTTTGAAGCGAATTGATCTTCTTTAACGAATAGCTAACATAACAGCAAACACATTTTCAAAATTCACATATGCCTATTTGTGAATATTGGAATCATGATCATTTTGAGAGGAAATGAGACCAGAATTCAGGTTATCAGGCACCCTCTTGCACTGCTGGCGAGAGCACAAAGAATGATGATCTTTGATTTCAGAAACCACCTGGACTTCAGCCAAAGCCTTGCTCCCCCATGTCTGCTGTCGTCTCCAGGGGTGCTCAGAGACCCCCTCTTCATCTCTGTGTTCTTGGAGTGTCCCGTGTTTCTCACAGTATCACTCAGTATCATTAGGGTACCCGGGGATGTAGAACGCAGGTCCTTTGCTAGCTGGTTGCTCTTTTGCGGTCTTTGAGATGCACATGTCCCTGAAGAGTAGAACTGGGGATAGAATTACAGTTTATTTCATCTCAGGGACTTTATGGCGATGAGAGAGTTGTTTTGCTAGTTTACAGTCAGGGTAATAGCATTCACCAGCAATCTTTCTCCCTACGAGGTTTGGAAAAAATAATCCATGCTACCCTAATCTTCATTACTAACTCTTCGTACCTGCATCTCCCTGTAGGATCGAAGTGCTTGACTTTGCTTGTGGAAATCTGCCCCATAAACAATGTGAGGGTTATAAAAGCCGTGGATAGCTACATCTGGGTTCAGGTAAGTAAGCTCACCAGTTAGCACTTATCTCATTACTCACGAGGTGGGAAACCTGGGAAAAGATGTTTACAGGGTGCCTTGACACACATTAGCACGTTCAGTCCTCTGAGCAGCCCTCTAGCTGGGGAAGCCTGGAGCCTGGCTCTTCCTTGGCCAACACGCAGACTAGGAACTGCACCCCAACTTCTCTGGCTCTGGGACACGGTGGCTTGTCTGAGAGCAAGGCAATGTTCGTAATTTGATAAAATATCAAATATTAAAACACATTTTTAATAAGCTTTAAACTAGTTAATTAATGTCTTCACATGACAGGCTGACAGGCTGTCTATGATTAAATGGCTTTATGCCCGAGTTTATCATCCATGTGAGTTGATACAGAAGAGCTTTGTGTATAACACAGGAGGACCGGTTGGTCTCCTTTACTGCAGACTCTAGGCTTGCGAGTTTTACCCGCTAGGACTTTTTTGTAACCTGAAATTAGTATGGCACTTTCCCAGCCATTTGCAGACCTGTGCCGAGAAGTGAAACATTCCAGTAACTTGATGTGTGTGTTCCCAACCGAGATTGTTGTCACAAGTGGTGTCCACGCGACCCAGTGTGACACTTTCGTTTTTGTGCTCTCTGTTGATTGCACTGTTTAAAGTGGCCTCCTGGAGTAGGAATGAGGTGCTTCTTATGTTCCTAAGCGCAAGAAGGCCGAGTTGCGCCTCCCAGAGAACACGTGTGTGCCCTTAGCCAGGTTTCGTTTGGGCACGAGTTACAGGGCCCTCGCCACAAGCGTGATGCTGACAAGCCAGCGGTGTCTGTGACATGAGGTGTCTTTGAATAGTAGCTACCACAGAGGATAAGAACCACTCTAGGTGGACGTGCTGTGGCATAATTTCCCTGTGTCTAATTTCACATTTCACTCCAGGTTCAAACATTGCTGGTAGTCTCCCTGGGAATCAACTGGGGTCACCTGCAGTCTCTGCCTTTTACCAGCTGCCACTCCCAGAGGGCAGCCATGGGGCTCCCTTCTCCCGAGTGCTAGGAGCTCTGCTGCCAGCTGTCCCCCAGAGGTGTGTTTTCCCTTCCACTCCTGGCCCAACGCTCCCGAGCTGTCCTTCCCTGTCGTGGGAAGCCACTCTCTCTGTGTGTCATCAGGGCAGGGGTGACCGTGGGACAGAGTGCACTTCCCTTTTCTGCTTGTTTTGTGGCTTGCTGGGCATTCTCACCCAGGACAAAGGATAGAGGCATCATGAGAGGACGAGGGTAGAGCCTAGCTGAGGAGAGAGGTTTCCGTAAGTATATGGCTGTACAGCATTGAGAACACATTAAAATCTACTAAACATTGTGGGCTTTAAAGTGGTGAAAATGGTGAATTTTGTTATGTGAACTTTATCTCAGTTAAACAAACTAAAAGTATAGGACATGTGACGGCATGTATAGATCAAAAAAAATCTGCACTCGAGGTGAAATCTGTAGTCATTCTGTGACCCCATCTGTCTTCCTAGTCCTGTGCATGGGGTGGGGGGAGACACACACACACACACACACACACACACCCCCACACGGGGGGGACTCCTCAAAGCCTCCACCCACAGCTGATCTTCACCTTCTCCTGCTCTGCCTCACCCCCACCCAGACAAATGCCACTCCACAGCCCGCTCACTTTGCTTGCACCAAACTCCTTCTCCTTACCAAACCCCCCAAGGTGGTTTCCAGGACTGCACGTCCCTGTCAGCGTGTGTGGCCTTGGTCACCTTTCAGTGGGATGGTACATGATGTGGTGCCCCAGAGGGCTCCCTACCAGTGTGCAGAGCATCTTCCAGGCAGTTTCAGTGGGGAGACACACACCTGGCTCTACACTGACCCTACATGCCTCCCGGAGACAATTATCCATCTCCAGGTCTATTTCCACATTCCTCAATATGTGTAACCGCTGTCCAGAATTGACTCTATTTAAAGTGGAAAAAGCTACCTGAACGCTTTTGCAGAGCTGTGTTTGAAGCCTGTTTTGTTTCTGACCTTCAGGCCTTGCTCTAGGGTTGCCTCATAGAAAGAAAAACAAGCTCCACCTAAATGGATCTTTAAAAATCGTGGTTTTGCCGGTTGACCCAGGAAGGCCAGGCTGAGGCTCAGAGGCTGCTCCCAGGCAGCAGTGCCCCAGCTACCCCTGTCTTTCCGGAAGCCTGTGCTGTCTGCGGTAGGAAAATCGCCTCATTCGGCAGAGTGCTGGCATTTGCCTTTCATTCTGATGTCGGCGCACATCTCTGCCTTTCCTTCAGCCTGGGGCACCAGGTGCTGCCTTGTTTGTGTACAGCCTCTCTGACCAGGAGGAATTAGCGCTGTGTTATTTTGTAGCCAAATTCCCTACTGCTGTCTAGGTTAGAGTTTTAAGGTCATTGCCGTGAGAATGCTATGGAGTTCATGTTTTGCTTTCCAGTTCTAAAAGGGAGATTTGACTATAAACTCTTAAAGAAACTTACCAGTTCTATTTCCAGTTTACTGGTGTGAAAATTTAGAGCACCAAGTAGTTGATTTTTTCAGAAATTTTCCTAGATTTTGGTGAGGCCCATAGCTATAAAGCTAAGAAATAAAGTTATGTCCTTTGATGAGGTTTTTTAAGTTTTGAGGGGAAAAGAACAAATTCACTGGTGAGTCTTACTTAGTAAGCTGCCCGTCTTGCCATAAAATGAAATGGCTGGTTTCTAGTCACCCTTTTGATGATGAAGTCATCCCGTGACCAATTTTCCTTCGTTATCACGGCTGACAGGGTCAGGCTTTGTGGTGCTGGCTGCCTGCCTTGCATGGCGGTGGCCCCATGGAGACCGTAAAAGAGGAATGAGCGAGATCATCCTCCATGAAAGTCGGCTTTTAACAGCCATATGCCACACCGTGACTCACGGTCCTTTCCTGGAAAGTCCCTGGTCATGCTGTGCTTTGTTCCTTGGATGTGGGACTTTAGAAGTTGAGTGGGGAGTGTGTTTGCCTGACTCTCAGATTACACGTTTAAGGTCTAGTTGCACAAGAGATGTATTGATCCTTCTGTGTGTGTGACAGAACACAGCGTATCAGTGTTGTTTATATTGCTGTCCTCAGAATCCAGTATTCCAAGCAGGAAGTACTAACACTGAAATGGCTTCAACCTTTGCCTCACTATTTAAGTGAGTGGTGATAGTGCTGTACCACAGCTCAACTTTCCTCTGGGAAAGTGAGGTCCTCAAACTGTTCTTTCTTTTGCTGTCTTGGGCCTGTGATATGTGTGTGTGTCTGTAATTCCCTAAACTAACCTGTGGGTCCCAGTACCATGTATGGTATACAGTAGTGGTACGGTCATCAGACGTAACAATTTTTAACCCCTTGTGGTACTGGGGATTGAACCCAGGGCTGTGTGTGCTAGGCAAGTGCTCCAGCACTGGGCTACCTCTTCAGCGCTTGAACTACAACCTTTGAAGTGTTTGTGCAAGCAAGGTAGTTGCTTATGATTTTGATTAATCTCCCTTTTACAGTTCCTCTACCCACATGCTGCAAGTCATCCTCTTCCACGAAGCCACCTGTTACTGGTTTCAGAAGAGAAATGTAAGTGCATGTTTAGGTGGTACACGGGGGCATGTAAATGGTGCATGGTCTCCTAATGAAGTGTGGGACACGATTGCATCTTCTAGATGTCTTTGCTGTTACTGAGGGTCCGCTGGCCTCTGTCCATTTGTGCCATAGAATTCCTGTGGTAGAGCTTAGTTTTGGGGCCCAAGTGGTGTTCCCCTGAGCTTCCTCTTGGGCATGATGGACCCTTGCGTACACAGATTGCCAGTTTTGTCATGGGGTGATGCTTGTAGAATGGCTGTGTGGGTCATCTTTGCCACCTTTGGCCCATCATTCTTTAGAGTGTCTATCGCAGTGAGTAGCATGATACAAGGAAGGAGGTGTAGAAGGAGAGCAAGGGACTCTAGTAAGAAGACTCCTGTGGCAGATCTGAGGACACACAATAACTTGGCCAAAGTCAAGCAGAGGCAAAAAAGATCGTGGCAAAAGGTTATGTCCTTGTGTGATGTTTTTCAATTCAGGAAAGGTGGAAGGACACAATTCACTGGTAGAGCTTATCTGGTAAGCTTCCATATTATAAGATGTAACTTCTGATTATGGTTCAAAGGACAGGCTTGGAGGGTTTGGTTTGTGTTCAGTCCTCATGCTCTTGCTCCATTTTCTTACACTTTTGTTACTAGAACTGGCAGAAGGTAAGAATGACAGAATTTAAATTGTTAATGATAATAAGGGGCCATCTACGAACTGATTTAGTGTCCAGAATTTTGTTCCTGTGAACTTGACCCACATACAAATGCATCTTCAAATTTATCTTGCCCAGAGAGTTTTCTAGATGCACACAGACATGCGTTTGGTGTTTGGAAACTGAAGGTGACTCTTGCTAAATGAGCCCTTGTTAGTCCAGTATAGGACTGATTGTGGGGGCAAGTACTCGTTGAGGAAGCAATGGGAGAAGGGCTGAATGCTTGTGTTTTGCTGACAGTGTGGGCGGAGGAAATGTGGATCTCGAAACAGGGAGAAAGGTGGTTTTCTACTCTTTGCTCCTTTTTTTTTTTTTTTTTTTAGTCTTTATTGTGAGATTATTGTCTTTCATAATACTGAGTTTTTTTAGCCAGTTGTTTAATTTGTATTGTTTTGTAAAAACTTTGCTCCCAGGGGTTAGGCAAAGTGTACTGACATCTTTCTTGAAGGTTAAATTTATCTTTTTTTTTTTTTTAAAGATATTGAGCAATTTCATATCCAAGTCACCCAAGAAGATGGAAATAGAGTGGTAAAGATTTGAAATTCCTTTTGCTTCAGAGTTCCTTTCTACAGAGAGCTTATTTCTAAACTGTTAAAAAGAGATCAGTGCTATTGATATATAACATTTTCTTTACTGTCTTTCCAAATAGAGACTTGCTGTTGTAATATATGAAACAAAACAAAGATCTGTGAAGACATTAATGATCCTTTTTATCCGCACCTCAGCCCAGGCCATCTCTTGAGGGAACTGATAGCCTCATACAAGCAAACCTGTCTGCAAGGCCTCAGTTCTCTCACCTGCAAAGTAGAGGGGCTCAATTAGATGAATTCTAGAAGCTTTGGAATCCTCTGATTTAAAATTTATATAGTTCTGATATCATTGACTTAATAAATACTTGAAAATCATGAGGTGTGATCTAAAAATACAGTGAATATTTAAAGTTATAAAATTTGTTGCAGTAAAATACACACAGCCATAAATCCCCCTTAAAATACTCCCCCTCATTGTCCTTGCCCCTTTCTGAAGCCCTTCTGTAAGTCCTCTGTCCTGAGGGTCTCTAGTTGCTCTGTTGTGGCCATCTCGAAGTTCTGAATTGGTATGAAATGTTTACCATTCATGGTCATTTTGACTTTGGGAAGAGCTGAAAGCCACACGGTGCTAGATCGGCGAATATGGTGGATGAGGACACACTAATGCTTTTATGAGCCCGCATTTCTACTGGATAGCCCTTGGCAGCTGCATCCACTGTACTGTTGATCACACCTCATAAACATATATATGAAAGAGGACTTTCTAGAACTGCTTCAGAAAGTGGCAAGGATGATGGGATAAGTGTGTTTGAAGTGAGGGAGAGTATTTTGGGAGGGTTAATGGTAGTGTATCCTTTACTGTAATAATTTTTAAAATTTGAACATTCACCATATAGTTCAATCATACCCGATCTAATATCCTTAGCAACTTACTCTTATATTCCTCATTTTGTTTTCCTTCTTTTGAACAAGCTTTCCTTGAGTATGATTACATGCTAGAAGCAAGACATGGAAAAGTAAAGGTGCTGTTGACGAGTGGATACTCACTGGGAGAAGCTTTGGGATCGATTCAAATGTAGCTGCAGTAAAAGCCAGCCAAGCAGCATAGGAGCGCAGAGGCGGGGGCTCTGCCTCAGCCCGGGGAGCGAGGGGCGCCTTGGACAGGAGGTGATGCCTGCGTCAGGTCTAGAGGATGAGTAGTTAAGTGGTGCTGAGCAATGGAGCAGGTCATCACACTCACTGTGGAAGGCGGCAAGGTGAGACCTCTGCCCAGAGCCACACGGTTGGCTTCTGGCCGGCCTGGGTTTATGGCAGTCCTTCCCGTGCCCAGGCCTGAGGGTTGCACTGGCGTCCCAGTCTCTGTCTTGCAGAGTGAAGCTTTTTGTCCACACAGCCTGACTGAGGGTCTGTCCACAACGGGGAGTTATCAGTTTTCTACTAGGGCAGTTGTTGCTTTGTGGTAGGGTGGTCTGATCTTCAACAGCCCCAGTCTGTCTGCTAAAGTATGAACAAGAATAAAATAGTATCTTTAGAGCATTTGGAAAAAAGTAATAATGCTTAAAACTTTTCTGGAAAGTCTGTGTGTGCAGCAAACAATAAAGCAGAAATAGTTACATGTATCATAGATAGAATATGCAAAATAATGATTCCAGACAGGTTCTTTTAAAAACAGTCATTTACTTATAAAATCTTTTTTGCCTCTTTAGGTAATTAAAAGTTCTGGCTGTCTCCCAAGAGACAGAATAGCTGAGGATTTTGTTTGGGCTCAGTGGGATATGTCAGAACAGAGATTATACTACGTTGATGTAAAGGTAAGAACTGGTCCATGGGCACTCCTTTTAATAGGAATAATGTAGTTTTGACATTATCATTATTGTACTTTACCAGTCATTATGTTTTCATTGATGAGTGCAATCAATGAAGGTTTATTAAAGATAATGAAAAGGTTTTCATAAGTACTTCTTGCACATCTGGTTTTTGCGTGTTTGTTTGCAGCACTGGGTATTGAACATGTGGTCTCCCACCTGCTAGACAGATATCTTACCACTGAGCTACTGCCTCAGTTCATCTTGACTCCTTGACTGCTTCCCTTTCTCGTTCTCCTTTGTCTCCCTTTCTCTCTTTTCCTAGTGTTTTTGTTGTTGATTTTATTTGGGATGGAAAATATGTCATAATGTCTTCTCTTGTAGAAGTCAAGGAATGTGTTAAAATGCATCCAGTTTAATGCAGATGAGAGCTTTACCTTAATGGTAAGTCTGGAGAATGATTGACTCTGGGAAATTTTAGAACATGTTGCCCCTTTCAAGAAGGTTGCTGTCCTGAACAGCATTTTAGCATTTTTCATGTTGCGTTAGTCATTTGTGTGAATACTGGAGGCCTCAGCTCTGTAACAACGGGGACGAGAAGCGATCACTGGGGACCTTGCACTGTGCGGCTCCCATGAAAGAGCAGGGCTTGCCAGAGGGCAACAGGCGTGGTCTGCAGTAGGTGCCTTGAAGTGGCTGCAATTTATTTGACCCGGAAAGATTTGTAAGTCTAGTGGATTTGCGGATAAGGAAGAAAGCCAGCAAAACGGTCTGGTGAATTAAGTGAAAATGTAGCATTACTCCCAGAAAGACTCTTGCGAGCATTGGCCCATGCTAAGGCATCACCTGTGTCTTTATCTGTGGTGCTACCCTACTCCTTTCTCCTTCTTGCCCAGGACTAATCCTGGCATCCAGGACAGAGAGATTTGATGACATTGCAAGGATTTCATTGCCCCTCTCACCTCCTACTGGTACACCCACTGCCCTTCTAATGACCCCCAGGGCTCCCTTATTGAAGTAGTCATCTGTGTCTTGTAAGAGACCTCTAGGTTAATTGTGCTGTTACACAACCCATTTGTGATGGTTGCATCTAAGGGAACTTGGCCAAGGATTAGCCCTTCAACCAATATGCTTATGATTGCATGTAAGTGCCAGAATATTCCAGTGGGTTCCTGGGCTGAGGATTCAGGTGTCACGTCTGAAGATAATGATGGCTAAACCCTCAGGAACCACAGGACTGCCAGGCTTGTCTGAGTGACTGTCCTCACTCACTGAATGTCATTTGGGCCAGAGCCAGGGATCAAACTCGGGACCTTGCGCTTGCCAGGCAAGCACTCTACCACTGAGCCAAATCTCCCACCCCTGAATGTCATTTTTTGAGTTCATTTTCTCCTAATTTTTTTTTCTTTGGCAGTTTGAAACACCCTTGGACATACCATTAAGTGGCTCTGAATTTAAGTAAGTTACTTGTAGATTGCTCTTCATTTTTACAGACACGAAATGATTGCTCTTATTCCTAATCATGACCTGCAGGTAAAAGGACAGTTTGATATTCTGTGTGCATCTTTTTCATATTTTTCTGGATAGGGGATATAAACAACTTATCAAGTACGAGCACAGGATTTTATGTGTAACACCAGCTGTGTTGGTTTTCTTAGCCATTTAATTTCATTTATTTGATGTATGGAAGTATCCTTCTTCCCGAGATTAAAAAGTTTCAGTGAGAGAGAGGAGCAGTTAGAATCCAACATCAAAACCCTCCAGCAGGACATAATAGGTTAATCCGCTTGTAGCTCAACTGAGTATATTCTTTTGCTTTCTTTTTTCTGTTTTCATTTTTAAACAAAAGGCAAGCTTTTTTGCTTTTTCTAGAGTACTTTATATGTAATAAAAATGTGAGACATTTTTAGAAAAAAATAAGGCCATCAAAGCACAGAAGAAATGAAACTGAATTAGAAGATGGTTATATATTTCACTAGCTTTATTTCATCATATATATTTAGTTGTGCTTATTTTGAAGGATGATATAAGTGTTAGAGTATATTTACTCTAAATCACAAAAAATTATTAAAATGTAAGTTGTATTAGATTTTTCTTCTTCACTGCCAGGCCCACACCACTTATGCACCATGTATTTTTTAAAAATTCTAGTACTTCACTCTCTCAAGGAAATATCCCTGCTTTTGTGGGTACGTGATAGCAGGTATGACATTTCCTCAAGTCATTTAGGAGGAAATGTATTTATAAATGCATTCAACAATTTCTTTTCCGTTGTGTTCCTAGGCTTGTCAACTTTGGATGTGGTTACCATGAAGAGCAAGAAAAATTGTCCGAACAGCTGACTCTGTATGTTTTCACCAACCATACAGGTAGAACCATGGTTGTATTTATTCATTTATTCAACTGTATTTGAGTTCTAGATAAAATTTTGTTATTGTTGAATTATAAGCATCCTGAGAATGATATATGACTGCCACCTTATTATGTAGATAATCATGTGACTATAAACATACACACACATATACTATACTAAATTATCTTCTTCACTATTTCATTGGGTTTTATTTTTTGGTGCTGAGAATTGAGCCCAGGGCCTTGCACATGCTAAGCCTGCACTAAGCACCCTTCACCCCTCCACTGTAACTTTATACACATGTATTCTGTCCGTGTGAAAGAAGTCAGAGCCGGCAAGATTATTGTTCAAATAGTTATTTGCCTTACCAGAGATGGTGGATTTGTGTTCAGTTCAAATGTTCTCCCCTCCCCCACTTTTCACAGAGGCACACGGGGGGGGAGCTACTCCTCCCACAGGCTTACTTGTGGGTCCGGTTCTAAACCCGCGGACTTGGCCTTAACAACCGTGCTAGAACTTTCTGTCTTTACAGCTGGAACACGACATAAAGTCACAGCACTCTATTCTGTCACACCTTTTTGTCGCAGAAAGAAAATGGAGAGGGAGAAAAGAATACCTAGAATGAGAAGAGAGGAATGTGATTAGTAAAAAGTGCTCATTACCTCAATCATCATCTAACTAATCGGCCCCAGAAATGAAGTCCAATAAGCATTTTTAATACCCCACCATGAGCAGACTTGTACTATTTGAGTAGCGCTTGGATTAAGATTGTACTCCTTCTCCAAATATGTACAATTATATAAATCAAAAATCAAAATTGAAAATCATGTCCCTTTAAAGCCAAATATTGTGACAGTCACACATTAAACTGACAAGTATTGAGCACTCAGTGTGTGCTGGGTCTTGGAGACAGTGATGAGCAGAGCTGAGCCAATCGTTATTGAACAGAGGTTACTGTTCCGTGTGGGTCCTAGACATCGCCTGGGTGCACACATGGCATTATGTAGAATCCTGATGAACATTACAAATGAGAACCACAGGGTGCTACAGCATGGGGCGCAGGCTTGCTGGAAGACGCACTGCAGGGCGGCTGGCCTGCCTCTGTCCCGGCTCCATCCTGAAGGCTGCCTTTGTCTCCCTGTGTGCCTTCAGAGCCCAGCCCACTCCCTCCTGTCCGGCCTCACAAGTCCTCCATAAAGCAGTCCTGGGGAGAAGAAAGAAGAAGGGGACAGCCAGTTGGAGGACATGTGTGGACTCGGCAGTGTGACTGAGCCAGGGGACAGCACTGAGGGGCAACAGGGAGGAGGCAGGCACCAGATCATGTAGGATTTTATCTTTGGATCCTAAGAGTTGTGAGAAGTCGTTGAAGGTGTTTTTGTTTTGTTTTGTTTTTGTGCTGGGGATTGAACCCAAGACTGTCGTCCTGAGCAACATCCTCAGCCCCTTCTCTATTTTTTAAATTTTGAGACAAGGTCTTGCTAAGTTGTTAAGATGCCCAGGTTGGGCTCCAACTTGCGATCCTCCTGCCTCAGCCTCCCGGAGTACTGGGATTACAGGTGTGCACTGCTACAGGGGCACAGGCTTTTTCTTTTCTTGTCACAATTATTGTTTCAGAAAGCTGAAGCATCCCAGAGTATAATGACTGTCCATATGATTATCACTTGATAATCATATCACTTTAAATAATCATATCACACTATTTTATAATTTTCTTTATTTATAGTTACCAGTTTATTTTTGAAAATTAAGCCACTTAAAAGTAAATTGTATCTGGGTGCAGTGGTATACACCTGTAACCCCAGCTACTCCGGAGGCTGAGGCAGGAGGATTGCAAGTTCAAGGCTAATTTGGGCAGCTTAGCAAGACCCTGTCTCCATGGGGAGGATTGCAGATACTATAACACTCTACTACTAAATAATTTAGTGCATGTCTCCATGAGGACACTGTTCTCTATAACCTTGTTACTATCACCAAGAAAAATTAATTGCATTAGTCAACAAACTTTTCCATATTCAAATTTCTGTAGTTGTTGAAAAATGTCATGTATGTATATGTGTGTGTGTGTGTGCGTGTGTGTGTGTGTGACTTAAAGTCAGAATCCCATCAAGATTCATGCATTATGTTTGGTTAGGTCTTGTGCCCTGTATAGTGTGCCCTGTCCGCATCCCTTTGTCACCACTTTGTTATGCGGAAGAGTCGCTTTTGTCTGAGGAAAAGTCCCCCACGTTCTGGCTTTGTCTGTCTCTGTGTGGAGACTGTAATGCTCCCTTCCAGCCCTGCATTTCTGCTGAGATGAAGTTAGGCCTGAAGGCGCAGTAGACACAGGCCACGTCTTGGCGAGACGACTTCCTGGGTGGGCTGTGAGCTGTGTTTGCATTGGAGCAGGTGGCACACGGTGTCAGGATGTGCGAGTGTTAGCGATGCCGGGTTTGTTCACCTGGTCCAGCAACAACCACTGTGGATCTCCCTTGCAAAGGACATTTTAACCTCTGGATTAGCAACCCGGGGGCAATGCTTTGGCACATGTGCCTCCCCTGCTCCCCTGCAACCCCTCACGTGGCTGTTTTAGGGTCCGTTGATGTTCCTGCACCAAAATCTTTTTGAGCAGGTGGTGACACGATTAGATGTGCATCTGTGAGAGCTCTGTGGCTGCTGGGCGAAGGACAGGTGGGAAAAGGCAAGAGAAAATTAGGGAGCTTGGCAGTTGGATGGGATGAGGGGGCTTTGCACTGTGGTGGGCCGTGGCGGTGACAGAGATAGGCGGCTTTGTGCCACAGTTTGGAGGTGACACTGAGAGGCCTGGCTGTAAAGTGGGTGGAGAGGAGCGGCTCTCAGGGTTGTGGCATCAGCTGTCAGGTGAACAGCCCTGCGTGAGTGAGGGCTAGGGCCTGTGCAGGGAGACCCCAGCCCGCCTTCGCGCGTGTTACCTGAGAGGTCCGGGGCTTCCGAGAGGGGCCGGGACCCGTGACAAGTAAGTGGGGATTTGCCAGAATATAGCCAGCATGTGATGTCCCGGGAAGGGGAAAAGCCAAGCACGTGTGGAGGCCCAGGAGCCGAGGGCAGAGGGGTCTCACAGAGCAGGGCCAGCCCGGGCCTGGCAGGGTGCAGGCTGCGCCCACTCCCCGTGCTGGGTGGCCGAGGCCGAACCTCAGCTGCGCTTGACTGAGCCTCACAGGGGTCAAAGACATGTAGCAGACTGGAGATGTCCAAGGCAGCAGCCCAGGGTAGAGATGGAATTCGGGGAATATTATTTAGCAAAATGGTAGAAACTCCTGTATGTTCAGACCTCACAGAATGTGGCTAGTGTAGAGGGAAAGGAAGAGGGCAGGAAGCAGAGAGGAGTCATTGCTGGTGGGAACTTGCATCGAAGGTGAGATAAACTAAGGTCAGAGCTCGCTTGAGGGATGGGGTAGGTTTAGCCCTGGTACCGTACTTGGATTTAAATCTGTGGGATTTTTAGGCCTTAATTCTATGTAGCTCTTTATTCTTTTTCATTCTGTTTCAGTAGGAATTTCTCATGAATGGTGGCAAGTGTAACTTATAAATGAGCTACCTATGATGTATTTAATAAAAATGTTAGGCTTATCTGGCGTAAGATGTGAAAAATTCCATTTTTTCTCTTTCTCGGCAACATCTAGGAGAATAGAAACAGGCCTTCCTCTTTGCAATAAGCTGTGGAACCGAAAAAATAAGTCCATTTCAAATGCGATGTTTCCAGACTTAAAAATGAAACAAACCAGAGAAACAGTCTTCTGGTTTTTGACTAATAGGTCATTTATGTATGTCCCAAGTTTGTTCATAAAAAATTAGTTTTACTCCTGAGGTTAGAATAAGCAAAATCTATTCCAGCAAAGCAGGATTGAAGAAGGGAACAGTTGAATCCAAACACAGGCCCTGCCGGAGGGGAGAGCTTAGGTTTCCACTGGCGTGGAGACCAGAAAACATGGCTCAGGGAAAGGACGTGCGCTGACTGAGTCTTCTACACACTCGGCTCTCTCAGCTGTTTACGTGGATGATGGTGAAGGTGAAGTCAACGTTCCTGTTACCCTTCTGTCCATGGCTGTGGGTCTTGCTTGTCTAGCTCCAGACCTGCTAAGGAGGTGTGTTCCTTGTCCTTTCCGCTCCTGTCATCTCAGGAGCCGCCCCTCACTCCCAAGCTCTCACGAGCAGGCCAGCGTGCTAGCATTTTTTAGGACCTCAGAATGATTGCCCTGATGAAATAATTTCCTTTCTGTCATAGTTTTCACTGTCTCAATGGTTTCCTGAAGGCTGGTCAGTGGTGAGATGTGATCTTTAACATCAATGAATGTTTATTAAAAGTCTTTAGATATACCAGTAAGGACATGCTTTGCTTTGTTTGTTCAAACTGTGGCTTCCTCCAATTTATAAATAGCAGCCAAATCAAATTCTGGAATAATAGCAGCTACCCTTTATGTCCAGTTATAACTACTTTATAAGAGTCTTACGCACATTATCTGGTGTAGTTCTCACACAAGACCTTTATGACATCAGTTCTGCATTTTCTTACAGATGAGGAAACGGAGGCTTAGAGAATTGAATTAACTTGCCTGAGGCAATATACTTAGCCATGAGCCAAGACTCACATCCAGATCTGCTGATTTTTAAGAGCTCGTTTGGAAGTTCTAGCAGGAGAGCGCAGCTACTCGTATGCTCTTAACCGAGGGAACGGTCCTCCTCTTTCAGGCTGGTCGACCTCGTCCCAGCTTCGGGAGGGACGCACGTGGAGTGGTGAGGGAGGAAGGGGACACCCGCCCAGCCAGCCAGATCAGCTGGATCAACCCCAGTGATCAGGGAGCCGGCAGACGTCACAGCCAGATCTGCTGATTTTTAGAAAGTGGTTCTTAAGCCTGCTTGCACATGCTGGTGCAGCTGTGGGAGGGAGGAGCCCTTCAATGTTGTTGGCAGGGATGTGAACTAGTACAACCACTATGGAAACAGCATGGAGATTTCCTCAAAATCCAAAACTAGGAATTCCATTCGACCCTGCTGTTTCCCTTCTAGGTATCTTCTACAGACATCGTATTACAGTGATACATGCATACACATGTTTATGGCATGCAATTCACAATAGCTAAGCTCTGGAAATAGCCTAGATGCTCATTAATATCAACAGACAAATTCACAAAGAAAATGTGATATATATATCATATATATGTGACAATATATCTCACACACACATACATATACACATATTTTATATATATATATATATACTATCAAGGGGCTCAGAGGAATTGGGAAGGTAGGAAGAGGAATAAAAGAATCAAAAAAATCAAAATGTGTTACATATATGAACACATACATATATATCAGTTCCCTGATACATAGATATTATGTAAACATACACTAATAAAACATTATGCTAATCTGAAAGAATATGGTACCTTGCTTTACTATTTCTGTATTACTAAAGAGTCTTTTTAATTTTTTAGTCTATGTTTGCTAGACTCTTTGTGTTTCTTTCTCTTTGTGAACCTAGAACATAAAAGAAGAGGGCATGAGCTGGGCATGGTGGGGCAGATCTATAATCACAGCACTCAGGAGGAGGCTGTGAATTTGAGGCCAGTCTGGGCTACATAGTGAGTTCCAGGCCAGCCCGAATGACATAGTGAGACCCTGTCTCAAAAGACCAAGAACAAAACCAGACCAAAACAAAACAAAAAACAGGTAAACTAGTGCCTTTTTCCCCCCTGATATTTACTATATGAAAGTAGTCAAACTGGTACATGGAACCTTTATAGTTTCTATAATTATTACTTTGTTTATGCTTTAGGAATGATTAATTTTATCCTAAATAAGCCTGCTGTAATTTTAAAGAAAAATTATCATTGTGTGCTTAGTAACCATAATAATTTTTGCCAGAATTGTTACAATTTTTATTTGATATTCTGTTTTGTGTTTTCAAGCTATTACAATAAAATGTACTTCTAATAATAATTTCAGTTTTAAATGTCATTAAAATAGTCACAAATGATAAATATAATAGCAGAATGTTTACAAATGCCCTTGAATAGCTTTCTTAAAGAAAATGGCCTTTTTTTCTGTTGTGATTCTTTAATAAAGGAACTAGTAGAATATAATAGAGGAAATACAAAAATCTGCCTCAGTGGAGTGGCAATTGGACACACACATCTATTTAATATTAGCTCTGGGCCTATAACCTCAGTTTCCTGATATTTTTGTCCCATTTCTTTCTACCTGGCAATCTCCATTTTCAGTTAATCACATAAATGTTGGCATTGGGATAAAAGTATAGATTGAGAGCATGTCTAATCAGAAATCCAACTTGCTATGAAACTCAAAACTTTTTCAGCACTGACAGGACCCCTTAAAATGTCTCAGATTTGGGAGCATTTGGGATTTGGGAGTTTAGGATTAGAAGTACTCAACCAGTAAAGGCAAATATGATCACATATGTAGGAGCATGTTGCTCTGCCCGTTCTCATCCTTCATTCGCCTCCTACAACATGCTGCTGATGATCGCTGATGCCAAATAGTTGTTGCTGTGAAAATTCTTAGTGCCTTGTTAGTAGACCAGCTCTAGAATTTGGGAAATAACCTATGAGGTAAGGCGGGGCAGGACAGCTAAAGGAATAGAAGTAAGATTAAATGGCATCGGAAACTTCTTTATCTGTGGCACACATTCTTTTAAATTCTGTTAAATATGTTCTTACTTCTAGGAAGCCTGTGTGTATGTTACAGCCAGAAGTTTGACTCTTGGGAACAAGTCACATATTCAGTATTTTATATTCATAAAGGTACTTTTCATTATTTTTTACCTTTACATAATAGTCTTTCCCAATAGGAGAAAATAAGATATTTTAGAAATCTTTTTACTTTGCTATTTTTATCTGTAGTTCTTATACCTATATAATATCTACCTAATACATGTTTCCTGAAGAAATTAACTAATGGTAAGTATTAAGTTAGCTAAATATTGTTGTGTACTATGAGTTTTTATTCTGCCCTATATTTTTTTCTGGGCCTGTGGATGTATTTGTCTAGAGTGTGTTTGTTTGCCTTTTAATTACTACTAATTGGAAAATATTGATAACTTTAATGCAGACCATTACAAAGGGTTTTAGTTAAAAGTGTTCATGATCCCAGACCTAACCAGGATCCAAAAATATGGCTATTCCGTTTTACACATTGTGGCCCAAGATATTGATCTGGCAACACGCTGTTCCTGCAGTTGGCCACAGGGTGCCGTTTAGTAGTTTTCGCCTGAAACATGCTAAAGAGTATTTATTTAGTTCCTGTATTTCCTCAACATTATTATCTGTTTAGTCATAGTATAGGTGGGGTTAAACTTTTCTAAAGATTGATTTTTTCCCAATGTTTATCAAATGTTACGCTGAGCCTCACAGGGTTCGTTACTCTGCAGAAGGACCTAATATCAGCTTGGTGTTAAAGATCAAGGTAGAAGAGTTAGAAAACTTAGTAACGGAGAAGATAAAAGTAATGTCAGAACTAGACATGTGGACATGGTTAAAGTGGTAGAAAATTTGTGGCAAGTTTTCACACATATTTCTAATGATTAATGCAATGATTGAAACCAGTGAATAAAACTTTTCTGAAGACAGATAACCGAGAGCGAAGCTCAGTATTCGTAGGCAGTCGGGTCCCTTCCTAACTGAAAATGGGAGTGTGACACGGAGAAGTCTGGAGGGACGCAGTGACCTCAGGGGTGTGGTTGTCGGCCACACAATCGCCTTCGTCTGCTAGACCTTGTTCCTTCGGATCCTTCCCTCCCTGAGCAAGCCCCTATTGTGGTCTCGAGTTACACACAACTCCAAACACCTACTAGTCAGTGACTACATGCAGCGATCGGCCTGCAGTGCCAGCTTTTGGAGAGCGAGGCCCACACAAACTCTGGAAGCAGGTGGATGATGTATCCACTTAAGTTACCGAAAGTCAGAAGTGTTGCTTGGCATCATGGCCTCGGGTCCATTTCCAGCTCGGTGATTTATAGTATCCTTGCTCTGGCTTCCTCTTCTCCCTCTACAGGGTACAGAAAGATCTTCACCGCAGCTCCTGGATGTGGCGGCTCTCGAGTGACAAAGGACATCACTTTCCTCAACCTCAGTGGGTGTGAGAAGCCTCCCGCTTTGACTCTCCCCACAGGGAGGCTGGGCCTCAGTGCCCGCTGTCTCATTTTCTTCTCTCTGCACCCCGTTTTCTCACACCTCTTTGAGATGTGGCTCGGGGTGACAGCTGGCCCTTGTGAAGTGGGACCGAGGGAGAAGGTTTTCTCTGGAGCCCACCGCTCCTGCTCAACTCTGTCAGCTTGTGGGGCGACAGTGTGTCTTCCCTCCGCTGAGAACCTAGGCTGTGAGCTTTCCCACCTTTCTGGTAGCGGTCCATATAAAGTCGTTTATTACTATAAAAATGATGACCATGAATAAGATATTCCTGATCAGCCTGTGAAAAGTAATACATCATGTTGAGCTTTGATTCCGCAGGGACAAGGGTCTTCGGGAAATTGTCCATTTCCTTCTTGTTAATCACGAAAAGCTTGTGAGTCCCATCAGTGATTTAGGGACCAGCTTGAGTGAGTTGTGTGATGGGAACCTGTGTATGAGGCTTGAGAGCTTTAGGGGAAACTGTAATGAAGAAAGCAAACAAGGGGTTTATTGTCTCTCCCTACTGAAAGCAGTTTTTCTAGGCCAATTAGGATGTGGAGCGCAAGGAGTTTAGTACAAGAACTAATAGCACTGTTACTTGCTTACATGTGGGATGGGGCACAATGCTTTAGAGCCCCCGATTCTTGATATCCTTCCCCCACCCTGTTCCCCAGGCTGCCTATTGAGGTGCTAAAGGTTTAAGAAAATACAACATAAGGGAACCGAGAGACTGAGACCCCAAATCCTAAGTGCGCACAAAGATCTTTATTTCGAATGGTACTATTTGATGAGGACAGATGTTTTTTGCTGTCTGGGCCAGATGTGGCAAATTTTAACATGATCTTGGAACCTGTGGGAAATGTCCTTCGAGAGGCCTGGCTCTTTTGCTTCCTGTGCAAAGGGAGAGAAATAGAAAGTCTCTTGGGTCTGGGACTTGGTTCCTATCAGCAGCCCATCTCAACAGTGATGTGGGAAACTTTCCACTACAAAAACTTCACAGTAGGGCTGGGGATTTGGCTCAGTGGTTAGAGTGCTTGCCTTGCAAGCACAAGACCTTGAGTTTGATCCCCAGCACCAACCCCCCCCCCAAAAAAAAAACCCAAAAAAACACTTCACATTTTGCAAGGACAAAGGTGTCTTCCTCCTTGTCACCCTGGGAGTGACTTGTAAGGGCAGGCAGGATTTCGTCTTGGTCTCGAGTGTGGAGGGACAGAAATAAGAGAGCCATAAATGCCGGCTGGCTTGCATGTGAGGTGCATTGTACTTCACAGACACAGAGCTGTGCCCAGGATTTAAACTGGACTGCAGGGAGTTTTTATGACAACAGTGTTACTTGTTTGAGGGATGTATGCTTTGCCATTAATTGCTTATAATTTCCTTGTATTGTTACCCCATTAAAGGGAACTTAGGTTGATTGAAATATTGGAGTACAGTTTCAAATTTTTTCCGTGAAGCCCAAATCCATCTATATAAGAGATATGCTTATAATAAAAATAAAATAGTAAGTTCTATAAGCTAAATATTTGGCCTGAGTTACCTTGATCCTTATGACAATTCTGCCTGGTGACGATATCCCCATTTTATAGATGATGAAACTCAAGTTTAGACAGGGTGGGATGTGTGCCTAGGCGTCTTTCCATCTGGATCAGTTTCTCATTGTTGCTCTAACCGGTAAGTGCAAATTTAGGGCTTTAAACAACACATTCTGTCACAGCTCTGAAGGTCAGAAGTCTGAGTGTTGAGCTGAAAATCAGAGTATGGGCAGGCTGGTTTCCTCTGGAGATCTAGGGATGAGATTGCCCCTTATCTCCTCTACCATCTTGAGGCTAGTTTTGCTTGGCTCAGGACCACAGCACTCCACTGCTTTGGCCACTATACTTGGTCCTCTTCTGCAGTCCAGTCCCCTTCTGCCTCCCTCTTAGAGGATTTTTGTGGTCCCTTTGGGCCCACCTGGATGATCCAGTGTATTCTCCCCATCTCAAGATCCTGATCACACCTACAAGGTCCCTTTCATCACCCAATTTAACACATTCACAGGCTCTGGAGATCACTTTTTGTTTTGTTTTGTCTTTGTTTTGGGAGCTCAAACCTAAGGCCTTCACCCTGAGCTGTGTCTCTGGCCCTTTTTATTTTGAGACAGGGTCTTGCAGAGTTACCCAGGGCTGAGCTAGAATTTGCTGTCCTCCAGCCTCAGCCCCCCAAAGTACTGGGATTGCAGCCAAGTGCCATCACACCCAGGTTAGCACATGAATACTTGTGGGAACCTTTGCTTAGCTTACCACAGTACTATGATAGTTTTGATGAGACCGCTCATTCTTGGTGTGAGACGGACTGCCCTGCACGCCGAGGGACTGCAGCTCCCCCGAGCCCACTCAGCAAGTGCAGTAGGAGTCCCTCGCCCTATCACAGAGACTATGACAAACCACAACACTCCCGTGTATTCCCAAATGCCCTCTTCCCAGTGACGTCGGACAGCCCTAGTTAACTGGGTAAGTGGTTGAGCTCCGGGTTGTCCTGAGATCATTTGGTCAGACCCTCTCCTCTGTGTCCCCCTAGATTAGTCCTTGTGCTTTTCTGTTAAAGTCTCTGTGATAATTAGAGGATTGTAATCATTTGTGTTAAGTACTTTACCATCATCACACATCCAAACCAACCAATTAAGGTATTATATCCTCTTTCCCTTTCCACATAGTTCCTTTTATGTCAATGATTAGCATGTTTCTTTGCTTGTTAGAGGCATCTAGCTGGTTGATTTAAAATCCAAATATTTCTTCTCTATGGAATTCACTACTAACACGTGAAATTTTCTGGTTTCCTGAGAACCTAGAAAAATTCTTGGCAAGGGCTACTTCTACCCTCCCGTTGTCAAGAAACCTATTTTTATACCATGTCTCAATCTGGGTTTGAATGTTGTGGGTCCCCAAACATCTAACACAGGGACCTAAAGGTGTGAATTCTGGGCAGCTAGCTGTGCAAAGAAGTAAATTAGTACTTCACAAAAAACATCAGGATGCCTATAGATATTGTCTCGATGAATATCAGTTCAAAATTTCTCTAAACAAAAAGATACTGACTATGAGGAGTGGACAAACTTGGGAAACTGAATTTTACAATTTCCCCGAGCTGGAAGGAACTTTGAAGAAAATTCCCATTATAAACTACTCTTAACATATCAGATTAAGGGATAATTCATATTGTTTGATACTTTTTTTATCCTTTTTTGATACTTTTATTCTAATTTCTTCTCTGAGACCATTTAGATTCACACAGTTGACTTAGAAACAAAACTAAAGATATAAACTAAGCTAATTGTGGCTAAATGTCTGAAGAAAATTAGCCGCCAATAGCAATAAATGAAACATACTGGTATCACACAGCTCGTTACCAAATCGGTAAAAATGTGTTTTGAGAGATTGGCAGGAGAATAAAGATGATGTGTGGTCCTGGGTTTTATCTGAACCTGTCTGACTTTTACTACATGTAGATGACTTAATTCTTTCTCTTTCACAGACTATTATGTGGCTGTTTACTTACCTGGTCATTTCTTTCATTTACTTAACATTCAACACCCAGACTTAATCTGCCATAGTCTGTTTCTGACAGGTATGGACGTGGCTTTTCTCTCAGTGGGTACAGCTATTTGGGTTTGTGTAACTTTAATATCTATGTTTGGTCAAGAGGGAGGAACAAATCCTTTATTTGCTGATCTGCTTCATTTTTTTGGGCCAGGAAACAATGAAATGACCGATGTGCTACCTCGCAGTCCTTTGCAGTCACTGTCAGAGTCCCTGGTGCTGGACTGGGGCTCTGGAAGGCTCTACAGAGCGCTCCTCGACCCGCCCTGCTTGCTGCAGCTCCTGGGGGCCGCTGGCTCGGACTGTCAGAGGATGGCCGCGCTGCACTGCCTGCTGGCTTGTGGCCGGGAGCCGCAGCCCCTGGAGGCACAGGTGAGGACACCACTCATGTCCAGACTTTGGCACGTGGGCAGCACCCAGGGGATTTGGTCATTGTTAGGATGGTCAGAAGCGATTTCCAATTAGGTGGGGATGATGTCCTCTTTCTTGACTTGAGCATATTTTCTGCCAGAACCCAGACGGTGATTTGAGTACAGTACGCACCCCTCCATCCATGGTTTTGCTTGCTGCGATTTCACTTACTCCAGATCAACTGTGATCTGAAAATACTAAATGGAAAATTCCAGAAATAATTCGTCAGTTTTAAATTGCACACCATTTCAGGTAGTGTGATCAAAGCCCTGCCACCCTGCTCCATCCTCAATCCGCTACCCGCCCAAGAGCCACTCAGGAGCTGTCTTGGTTACCAGGTTGACTTCCCAGTCTCACAGTGCTGGTTTGCTCATGTTCCCTTATTTTAGTGAATTTGCTCCAAGTGTAGGAATGGCTATGCTGGCAATTCAGAGAAACCCTAAAGTGCTTCCTTTGAATGAAAGAGTGAAAATTCTTGACTTAGCAGGAAAGGAAGAATCACATACTCATGTTTCTAAGCTTGCCACCTGTGATTTCAGGCCTCCCTTGGGGGCCTTGGAAGGTAAGGGAGGCTGGTGTCCTCTCCCTTATTGTGAATAAATATTTAAAGCATCAGTAACGTTCCAAGAAGCTGCTCAATAAATAATGAATTTCTCAAATAATTTACTTTTTCTCCTGCCCTATAGCTGGTGTAAATATATTATCATACGGACTAAATCTTGTGGCAAATATTTACTACATTTTTAATAAAGGTAGTTTGCATTCGTAACATACATTATAGTTTGTGAAGCACTTTCACACATTCTCTGTCAATTAGATTTTACAGTCATCCCGTGAAATCAGAAAGATTCTCGTATCCATCTTGGTTAGGACCAATGCTTGGTGGGTTAACTGAAAAAAAGACTAGATATATTATTTTAACCTAAAATTTGTAACTATACATTTATTTGCCCATCTTTTGATGTAAGAGATGGCCCTTTCTTTGTGAGTCCTCTAACGGGAGTTTAAAGACATGTTTTTTGCATAAACCACAACTAATGTGTTAGCTCTGACTTCCTGTTACTTTCTGAAAAGTTTTAACTCTAAGGAGACCAATAATTTAAGACTTTTCTGGTTTTTTTTTTTTTTTTTGGTGCTGGCGATCGAACTCAGGGCCCAATTCTTTCAAGGACCCCTGAGCTAAATCCCCAGCCCCAATGTAAGACCTTTCTGAGGCAGTTTTTGTATATCAGGCATTTTTAAGCCAATCTGTTGGCAGTTTTTTAATATTTTAGAGACATACTGTAGTAGTCAGCTTTTTGTTGCTGTGATCATATACCTGAGAAAAACAGTTTAAGGAGGAAAGATTTATTTTGCCTCATGGTTTCAGTCCATCGTCTGCCAGCTCCAAGGCAGAAACATGGTGGAGGAAAGCTGCCAAGCTCTTTCAGCCAGGAAGGAGAGAAAGGGAAAGAGCCAAAGAAAAAAATGCATCCTTCCCAGCGTACTTCCACCAGCTGGGTCTCCCCGCCTATAGCCCATTGGACTGATGAGCCCACCGTGGATTAGTCCATTGATGACCTTAGTGCCCTCATTATCCAGCTGCCTTCCAAAAGCCCCGTCCCTGAACAGGCGAGATGTTGGAGGAACCTTGTAGATCTGCACCGCAACACATGCCTGTGAGTCTCCCCAAAGCATTCAACTTTTACTGACTCCATAACACTCTTTTGCATCTATATTTCACTTAGTTATAATACATTTTATGATATTATCTAATTGCGAAAATGAGCAAAACTGGCATCAATATTGATAGAAGCTGAAATGTGAGGGAGTGTGCTGTCCCTGTCTGTCAAACCGCAGATGGGAAACAAGACACTTCCCTCCTCCGGGCTGAGGGCGGTTGTGGGGAAGATGAGTGTTAATACAACTTGGATTCTCTGTCCCTCCCTCGGAAACCTCATTTACAATACCGTCTCATCCACCTACAACTACCTGATGTATCTTGTATTCTTAGGCAATTCCAAAATAGATACAGAATTTAACAGGTTGGTTAATATTATCCGCATGTAAGTACTTCCCGGCAGGGGCGGAGTACAGATGTAAGTGCTAACAGTTCTGCTGTCTTACAGATGATCCAGTGCGTTTCTGAGAACGTCTCCACGTGCCATTCATTTGACCTCATTCAGGAATTTATAATTGGTGAGTGGTGCTGCTGCTTGAGGGAAAGTAGGACTGTCAAAATGCGCTAAGGAGCACTTTTTTTTTAATAAAGCATATTGCAGTCAGCAGCTAATTAAATTTCATTCTCTTGTGGTTTTGCAAGAAACTGTGGCTTTCAGAGACTGATGAGATGGAAGATAGGATTTTGATTTTATAACCTTCTTGTGATTTTTGCCCAGGAAAATGTAACTTTCTCAGCTCACTTTTTATGTTGGCTGACAGCAACACCATGAGAAAGTGATATAGTGTCATTTGGATAGATGTAATACCATACAAGAATTTTTTGAAATTATTCAAATTGTAAAAAGCAGAACCTAAACATCGTAGTCAGTAGATAGACTCACAAGGGTTAGTCATTTGAGGATGAAGAATAAAACAGTAAAAACTTTTGTCGGTTTGCTTGATGTGGTTGAATTACGCTGTCAGTTTCTTTATTCTTATTAAATCGCATGTCTTCTTACTCTTTCCCAAATCCCCGCAGCTTCTTCGTATTGGAGCGTGTATCCCGAGACCAGTAACGTGGACACGCTGCTGCAGTACTCCTCGGTGCTGACTTGGAGTACAGTGAGTTCACACTTTGCATTCTGCACGCAGGGAAAATTGATCCACAGTCGTGGGGCATGCCTGTAGGAGCAACACATGTTGTCATTTCATTTGTTTTGACTGATAAGGAACTGAGCTGGAATTTTCTGGCAGAAAAATTGAGTCTCCTCAATCTGAAATTTAAAATACTCTAAAATCTGAAACTTTCTGAGCACCAACATGATGCCCCAAGTGGAAAAGTGCGTGCCTGACCTCAGCACACCACGTTCAAGAGCAAGGGAGCCTTGAGTTAGCTCAGCTCCTCCTAATGTAGGAGGGAGGTGTGAACATCACCTTCGGGCTGCGTCTGTCAGGTCTACCTGAAACAATTGAATTTTACACTTAAATTTAAATCCGGTTCCTAGGCTATCTCGCCACATATATGCAAATATTCTGAAATGCAAAAAATAAATCCCAAATCTGAAATACTTTTTGGGGAAGGGTTACTAAACCTATTGTGCAGCCCTGCTATTGGCCAGAAGTATTGGTATAAAGCAGGAGAAGGTACAGGGAATTTGTTACTCTTTTTCTTACCGGGCAGAACTAAATTTCTTTTATGGGATTTTTATAAACTGAGATTTTAATTGTTGTTTTTTTATTGACTAGAGTGAATTAAAGTATTTATTAGCTTCGTACAAATGAGAAACAGCTAGACCACGGCAGTCATACTTAGTAAACGAGGACCTTCATGACCCCTCTCTCAGCCTCATAAAGAAAATGGTTTTTGTTTTTTTATTTTTTGGCACTGGGGATTGAACTCAGGGCCTCGTGCTTACAAGGCAAGCGCTCTACCACTGAGCTAATCCCCAGTCCTCTCATAAAGAAAATGTGTAACAAGAACTTCAACATTGGTCAAAGTCAGCAGTCTTGGCAAACTCGCTCCATCCCACCTTGTCTTCCTGTCCCCCTGGACGCCTTCCTCTTCAGTTAGGAAGAGTGGAGCTAAAACACATGTGGTGTGGCAAACCGAGCTTTGGTGGACCAGCAAGTGGAAACCACAAACTTTGTGCCTGAAAAGGGTTCTGCTGCTTCTTTCTTATTTAGATATCGGAACTACAAGCTTAATCTTAAGGCAGAAGTTGTAACAAAAAGGTATTTAGAACAAGAAATTTAATTTAGGTAATGCAGACATAGGAAACTATGTAGCAGGGTAAATTGTGACTATTTTGTATTTAGAATATGTCTACATACAGTCCTTTAAAAAGACATATCAAGAGTGTTTGATTAATTTTTCAATTTTCAACATGTGTGCCTGAGGCTGGTGTTTTCCTGAGGCCCCCCTCCTTCTGGTCTCTTCCCATCACAGTTACCTTAATGGTAAGTCACTGTAGGATTATAAGAGAGAGGCCTGAGCTCGGATCTTCTTGAGACACCCCCGTTTTTCTTTAAGAGCACACTTGTGAATATACATGCAGACTCTGTGGTTATGTGGCAGGAAGTCTGTAGGTTACACCACTCTAGGTCAGGAAACGCGCATCTCAGCTCCTGCCCCTTAGCACCCACTGCTGTTCTGTCCTGTGTTCAAAGTGTCCGGGGGCAGGGCTGGGCCCACTGTTCCCAGGGTCCCGGGCAGCGATGGAGTGCGCGTTAAGTGGATATTGGATGAGGGCATTACCCCCCATGGGCAGGGATCCACTTTTACCTTTCTGAAGACTCTCTGGGGTACAGCAACCACTGTGAATATATACAGCAAGACATCACAAAGTCCCACAGGAAGAACAATGTAAAGAAACCCACATTTATAACCTCCATCTACTGGGCGTATTTTGGGGTTTACCATGTTGCTTTAAAACTTCTTGTGGTTGGAATAGGTGACCTGAAAGGCCTCTTTAATTCCGAAGTTCTGTGACTTTATACTCTTCTTTGGAAACAATATAAATCATTTACCTTTCCCTTCTGTAATCCACAATTTCTCTTAATGCTACCACCTTAATTTAACAACTTTGCACAGTGGAAAAACATTCAGTGCATACTTCCAAAATGGGAAATAACTGACCTGAAATTTTTAAAAGAGTCTAGAAAATATGGCATTCTCACACGTAGACGGTCTTGGAATTGTGTTTTGGAAATGATACAGCTATTTTCAAAGGCCACTCCACTCTTACACCTGTTTGAAAAATGCCATCCCAGCCTCCCGCTCCAGTGCCATCTGCAGTGTCCCCTGCATTGAGTCCTGTTGGGGCTGCACACAGATTTTTATCACAGGCTTTCTGTTGTCGCATGGAAAACTCAGTTGCTCAAATGTTCTGCAAATATTTTTCTCTGTTGCTGCCCTCTCCTGGGATACTTTATGTCAGCAAAAGCCAGGTCATTTAAGTGCTGAACAAATCCCAATTTCTATTTTTAGGTAACCCTTCCTAAATTATTTTCTCAAACAGCATTTGCTTTTTTTTGGGGGGGAGATTTGAATTGATCAGATGAAAAGCTAATTATATAGTTGACATAGAGATACTGTTTCTAAGTAACAGTGGCTACAGGGCAATTTTGGGTGTGTAGCAATTTTGAATGAGTACAGCGTTGTCTTTGGGATACACTTTGGCTTGTCCCTGCACAAACATCATGGGGAGCTCTTATCTCTGAAATCATGGTGGACGATTTGGTGAGAATTCGAGTTATGTAGCAACCCCATAAATTCTGGTTCCTTCTAGTGAAGCTGGGCTGACGGTAGTGCATGTAAGTGAAAGAAAAAAAGAGAGAAGAAGGAGTATGGATAACGGAATGTTGCCTTTTCGTTATCACATTTGGTGGTGCAAATAGAATTTGCCTCATTTGTTCTTAAATAGAAATGTGTAAAATATACAATGTTCGCTCCAAATTTTTTCTTCATAATCTTTTCTGTTCCTTTACAGACCCTGCCAACTATTATTTAAAGAATATTTCCTTTCCTAAGCAAAAGATAGGCTGTGCTCACTATTTATAGAGCCCAAGTTTATTTAAAGGAGAGGTTAGTGGCTGGAAGCTGTCCTCAGCTCCTGTCCACACAAAAAACGCTTCCTGAAGGCCCGCGCGTGTGGCGGTAGATACGCTGAGCCGTTGTGTGTTTTGCTTTCCCCTCCGCAGGAAATTCCGGGAATAACCCTCGTCACGGAAGAGATCCCTTTGCCTCTGATGAAGGTAAATCGCTCACACCGAGATGCAGGCACAGCCCTGCGACTAACCCTCTACTGCCCCCAGTGGTTGCAGCCGGACTGCAGGCTGGTGGTGGCGGTGGCCGAGGGCGGGACGGTTCTCTGCAGAGCCCTCTTTGGGGAGTTGCGTGGCCGCTGGGTAGCGTGTCGCAGCAGCTCTTAGCAATGCTCTTCGAAGAGACGTCCCTGAAGATAGGAGAAAATCACAGGGCTGAACTAAAACCGGTACAACTAATACTTGTCACTGTGCCTCCAATCAGTACTGCAGCAGTTCTCGGGAATTAACCTTCTGGCAGCCGGGAGTTGTTTTAACTTCATCTGTAGCCCCTCCCTCAAAATGTGCACAGTCTCCAACCTTAAAACCTTTTAGGACCGCGATCCTCATCCCGCCGGCCCTAGAACACCTGTCTCGGGAGTGCCAGGTTGGCTGGCTGCAGCTCGGCCAGTCCCGGCACCTTCCTGCAGCTGGGCGGGGGCTGTCAGCGTCTCCCGCAGTCTGGTTTCAGAGAGTTTGGGAGCACGGCAGAGGGCGGGGTGGGGCGAGTGGAAAAGCGCAGGCATTAGTTAAAAACCGGAGTCTCTCAGCACAGTTTCCTTCAAACTCCTCCGTGGTTCTCGGCGTGCCCTGGCGCTCGCAGCCCGTGTGGACGGGGAAGTCTCAGCCCTGGCACCAGGCAGCTCAGGGCTGCCACCTTCGATTTCCATTTGACCCTTTTGGATCCGTGAAGGGCAGGCCGGGCCTGAGTGGAGGGGAAAGCTGGGGCGAAAGAGGGCTGACTGGGGCTGGGTTAGTGGCTCTAGGTCTTGGTCCTAAGAGTTGTCCCTTAAGGATAAATTGACCAGCTATCTCCAGGTGGAAGTGTGGGAGTACTGGGAAGCCCTAGGAACATACTAACATGCAGGGGGAAAGATGATTTCTCAATAGTTAAGAGGTATAAGCGACTTCATCCTTTCACTCCATCGTTTCTGTCTTTACCACTAGTTCTTGCAAATCCATAATGCGTTTAATGGCCAAACAACAAACTAGTGAAAAGCGTGGTAAAGCAGAAAAGCATCATGCATGATTCTACAGTTTCTAAGTATGAACTGTGTTCCCTATTTCCTTTTGGTCTTTTTCACAGGCGTGCCTATTTTCCTTAGTAGTAATGGGTGACCCAGAGGTTTTTGATAAATATTACAAATTTTAACATACCACAAATATTGTTCATGTTGCCACATAAATGTGATTTCTAATGACCTTTTAGAGTTCTACTGGGTTGCTATCTCAAGTCATTTAGTGAATCTATTTTTGAGTATTTAGTTTATCACTAGACACTTTTTTTTGTTATTAAAAATGTTTCAGCAAATATGTTTATACATACACTTTTTCTCTGATTTATTACCCCAAGGTTAAATGCCAGGAACATTACAGAGTAAAACACTATGACAATTTTTTATAGCTTTTGTTTTTTATTGCTGAATTGATATTCAACAAAATTGTGATCATTTAGACCATTACAAGAGATTTACAAGTTTACCAATTTGACTATAACTTTACCAACGTTGTATATCTTATCTAAAAAATTAGCTGTAAATGAGTGATGGGGTGGCCCTTTTGAATTCGTCATTCATTAACTCATTCTAAGAATATCATTTGGCTTTGCTTGGGAATAAAGTAACTTGTTTTTGCACTCGTGTGTGTGTGTGTGTGTGTGTGTGCATGTGTGCGTATATATATGTGTGTGTGTTGTACTCTCTGTTTGTCCTCCTTTGACATCCCCCCTGCCTTGCTTTTCGCCTGTCCTGGAATCATCTTCAGTGCTGGCTGTGGGGATATTGCTTCCATTAACACTGTGGCCTTGGATGCAGGATAGGATGGTCCTCACCCCAATGTGAGCAGCCTCTCCTGTTCCTCCGGCCCTTCAGCATGGGAGACTTCGCTCAGTGCCTTCTCGTCCACAGCTGGTGCGGAGAGCCCCATTTGTCTCTCTGTCTCTGCCTGTAACATCACTCCGTACTGCTGCCTTTGCCTTTGACCCACTTCCTCTTCCCCAAGTCCCAGCTTAATTATACTGCGAGGGACCACCCAGTTGTGTGTCTGCTCCTGCCCCTCACCTGTCAGGGGCTGGCTCTGCATCCCCACTGCCAAGCCACTATCCCCGGAGAGTGGGTGCTGGCTGCTGTGTTCTCCTCCAGGCCCCGGGACCCGGTGTGGTCTGGCCTTGATCTCCTTGGGAAGGAGCCAGGGAGGGAAGGTGATGACCTTAGCGCTGCCCTCCTGCTCGTTCTGCAAATAACTGTAGTGGAGGGAGAGCACTTTACAGCTGTTTTAATGTACTGCTGTGGCCTGCATCTTCGTGTCCCTATGACTGTCCATGGCATTAAAGTACAAGATGATGGTTCTAGGAGGTGGTGGCCTTGGGAGGCAATTAATTCACAAGGGCGGGACCTCATGACTGGGATTAGTGCCCTTATAAAAGGGTCCCGTCTGGCTCATGATAGTGTGGTGACAAGGGTGCCGAGAGGGGTCTGCCAACACCTCAGTTTGGGGCCTGCTACTCTTAAGGATCGTAAGAGACAAATGTCTGTGTCTAGAAGTTACCAGTGTGTGGTGTTTGGTTGTAACTACCAGAAAGAACTAAGCCGTGTATGAACATGTGGGGGTAGAATCAACCAGTTAAATTAGAAGATTGTCACCTGAAACAGAAGACTTCCTCTCTTTATAAATTGTTCTCAAAATAATTTTTAAATATTGAGACAAGGTCCATGTCATCAAAAGCAGCTTTCCTGAGAACGATTTTGTCCCTTTGTGAAGTATGAGTCGCCTAGGGAAGTGACGACTTCCATAAAAGGTTAAAAATTGTTCTTGATTTTATAGCGAGAACAAAAACCATTAAAATCAGTCAGCCACAGGAAGCATGTAGAGATTTTAAAAAAGGAAACCATAACTAACTCAAATATGAAAGAATGAGTATGCTACAAATGGAGAAATGGGGTAGTTTTTTTTTTACCAAAGTGTTTTTTAAAATCAGATATGTTCAGCGTACTTAATCACCTATTTAGAGAGTACCAAGAACCTGCCCCGGAGACTGGTGAGGCCAGAGGGGCTTAATGCCCCAGATGTGGGGGTGCAGCCACAAGTGTCTGTTGGGGGTCTATCGTATGCTGCTTCTCTTAAAAAGTCTTTAAAAAGTGCTTTAATTAGGCAGAACATGAGTATAATTAATTCCTTAAGGGGAAGTCCCACAGATACTTTATTTTCCTTGAGTCTCCCCAATAAAGACAGATGCTATCACTCAAATAAAAGATAACGTTAGAAATATAAACTATCAGTACAATCATAATGCAATAGCTTGCAATGTTTAAAAATCAGAGTTGTTGCAATGATGTAGCATTGTTGGAAATGTCAGTTGGTCACGTGAGAAAGAACTGATTTTTCTCCAGAGTTTAGCCCGCACCTATTTTGTGGGACAATGAGTTTATGGTGGGCTCAGTTAACACTGTAAGCCATAATTCTACAGTGCTGCGAAGAAACGCTCCTCATTAGGAACAGAGGCTCGGGCAGCGCTCTCTCTAGAGCTGGGCTATCATCATCTCCTTTCTTGCTGGTGCTCCCAGGCTCAGGGACTCCACTCTTGCTCCTCCTGGACCAGCCGTGAGGCTGCGCTCCTCCTCTTCATAGTTCTGGTTAGAGGCATGTGTGGTTTTCAAGGCTGAGAACTGACTCTTGGGGTGCAGGCTCCAGGAAGCCAACTGTGAGAGGAGTAGTTTAGACAAGCGCATTCACCCTGAGGGTTGCGCGGGGCCCTGGGGAGCTGGGAACGCGGCCCCTTGAGAGCATTGCTTTTAGCATTATTATGTGACTCCTAGCGACTTTTTCACGACTGAATTCTGCTGTGCTTCAGTGCAGGCTGCTCTGCGGCCAAGGGAACATGTGTGGGGGCAGGGGGCAGTGCTAACTGCGCCTCCTGCACCCACCACAGTGGGACAGACAGACTGGGCTCCAGGCGGCACACCTTCGTGCCACTTGGCGAGTAAAAGGCAGCGATAGAGAACAGCACTGCAGGCTATGGGTGGGTGTGCCTCTGAAGACAGGCATAGTTACTAAGCAGACATGGGAGTTTTCTCATTTAATTATTAAACCTGGATTTGTGTTATTTTGTAAAATAAGTTAAATAGTTTTGTTCCTTATACACGTTAACTACCATTATGGTTTTTATGTGTGACCAAAGACAATTCCTCTCCATTCAACATGGCTCCAGCAAACCAGCAGGTTGGACACTCTGGTTTAGAGCCATATTTATGATTACCGTTTTAAAAATCCGTTCCATTAAAAATGGCTAATAAAACCACCAGCTGGGCAAGAAAGTGGGACTTTTTGTCTTAGATACTGGGAAAGAAGGAGGAAGCCCACGTGCTGTGCAGGGACCTTCCTGTTCCCAGCATCTTAGTTTAGCTCCCTGGCTTAATGTCCTACATCGTCTGTTTGTCTTTCTTTCTGCCGCTCTCCTTCTGGTACTGGGGAATAAAATCAAGGTCTTTGCACTGAGCTACACCTTCAAATCTTAAAAAAAAATTTTTTTTAATTTTACATTTTGAGACAGGGTCTCACTAAGTTGCTAAAGTGGGCTGGGCTTGAACTTGCAGTCCTCCTGCCTCAGCCTCCCACTGTGCTGGGCTTACAGGCATCTGCTACCATGCCCAGCACACGGACATTTTGTTTTATTTGGTCCGTGCTAGAGTTAGTGGGTTATAGTGTTTCTCTGGGCTGTAAATAAAAGCTGACATGGAGAAGGCTCCACAGAGGAGCCAAACTAGATGGATGCTCTAGCTGTGTGGGTTGAGTCCTGCGTCCAGAGTAACGAGTTCTCTCTGTGCTGCCTCCTCCCCTGGGAAGCTGCTGATTACTTAGCAGAGGCAGGACCAAAGCCAGAGAGCCTTTTGGAAATGAAAGGCAGATGTTTATTTCTGGCAATAATTCGCAGACGGGCCAGTGCCACAGGGCTTTGGGTTCTATTTTTTTGTTCGTGAATCAGTCGGCAGTCCAAATCATAAATGGGAAACGGGCCCTTCGTGGAACCGGCGGTTCCCGTTCTTCACTTAATGCTTGTGACAGGCTGTGATGGGCTGCATTAGAAAATTGTGTCAGTCATCCCGAGAGACGAAATGAGATTATTTCTGAAGAAGAGACTTGGATCATTTTCCTTCTTTCCAGAGAAAAGGCTAAAATGTCCCTTTGTGTAGGAAAATGCTCCTGGGCCCTTCCTTGAGAATCTGATTGCTCCTAATACCAGTCTCCCCGGAGGAGATGAGCTCAGGGAACTTTTCCTTGTGAAGCGAACTCTTTTCAAGGACCTGGCACTGTGCTGCTTGGGCTGGTGGCCTTCTCTCTGTGTGGTCGTTCTTGGTGGGGACGGCACTCGAGGAGCCTGCTGCCCCGGCGCAAGCTGACCAACAGTGGAAGCTCACTGGGCGTAGAGCTGAGGTGCTGCACCTGCGGGGTACGATGGGCTTGTGCACCCCTTCCCTCCACTCTAGGCCACAGTATCTAAAATTTTATGTGGACGCTGCTTTCACACTCTGGGTTGAGTGTGCTGGTGTCGACGTGCCATTTGGGATCCCTCAGAGCCAGGCCCTCGCCTTCTCTATACCTGCATCTCCTGCTTCTAAACACAATCGCAAGGCTTCAGGGAGCTGGGTCTTTATTAGCTCACAGACGGAGGTTGGCTTAAGCAGGAGGGTGACCATAGTTACCTGGACTTGGTCAAGCAGCATTTTCAGCCCCAGCTGCACACAGGATCAGCTAGTAAAACTCCTGAGGCTCAAGCCACACTGAAAACCAATTACCTCTCCGGGCAGTGAGTCCAGGTCTTTCTCCAGCAGCCAAGGCTGGAATCACATGCAGGAGGCCACAGGGAGTGAGCGCTGTTGCTGGATCACTCTGTTCTCTAATGCTTTGCCTTTGATCTAAAGCCAGAGTCCACGTCTGGTCTCCCAGGCTTTGCTCACACTCTGAGCCCGACCTGGAGCAGCCTCTTCTTATCCATCACTCGCTCAAATCCATGTCTGTCCCCTGGGCCGTATCTATTTCCCGGGCCTCCAAAGAGACTTTTCAATCTGCATTGATGTTTAAATTTTCATAACTTAAACATCTCATCACTTCCTTAGTCGACACCAGCTAGTGGCATATACGTGAGCTATTTGTCCTTTGTCCTCTTAATTTCAGCAAGAAGCTGTGGGTGTTTTAATGGGCCAGTGACCTCCCTGAAAGATATCTTGGTTCACATGAAAGTGTTTCTGGGGCTCTGGATGACAGTATTTCCTACTTAAATGTAGGTTTTAATTTTTGCTCTGTTTTAAAATTCAAAACCTTCTCCTTCTAACTCAGTGGTTTTGAATAATATTGGGCCATGACGTCCTTTGAAAATCTGGTGTAAAGTGTAGATTCTGCCCCCAGGAAAGACTCATATGGCAACACCCTCCATGTCCCCCAGTGGGTTCCCTAGCCTCTCCGGAGCCTCCTGTGCACTTGCGGAAAGTCTGTTTTCTGTCTTTATTCTCAGCTGACGAAGGCTGCAAGGAGAGGTATTCTTTAAATGAAGAAGCAGAGAGAGGGCAGATAGATTTTTCTTAAGAAAGTAGTGTAAGTGGGATCCTCTGACATCAGACAGCATTTGGGCAGAGGGGATGAGGCCAGACAACAGGTAGAAGACACCTGAATTTCTTGTTTCCCTTGTACCGCCCTGGGCAAGGCATCGATGGACAATGGAGGCAGGACAGGCCAAGGGAGTAGCCTAAGTGGCCACTAGATGTCGCCACAACACCAACTGCATACAGTAGTTCCTGGCTTGGGGCACTAGCGCACCCCAGCAAGTCTGGGTGTGGGACGGCAGGAAAGCCGAGGCGATTTCCAGGCCCGGGTGTGCTCAGCCCGAATGTGCGCAGGGTTTGTCCTACATACTTTTTTGCATAGAAGGAAGAAACAAAGGGCGGGTAAAGGTGCATTTGTTACATATAAATCACAATAATTTCTTAAAAAGTGAACAAGGGTAAGTCAGGAGGGGCGTCAGGCCAGAAACCACATTTCTTAGTTTTGGAGGTTTTACATTTACCCAGTGTGGCTTCTGCTACATTGATTAAAGTCATTCGTGTCCCTGGAAGAAAGGCTGGTAGCTAGGTGGGCGTTTCAGGTTTCTAAAACAAGTTTTAAAATATTATCATTTAACTCGCTTTACTGATACCTTGAAACCCGTTTCAACTGTGACTGCTTTTTCCAATAAAAATTTGGGTGACACTCTGTTATTTAACATTAGAGCACCTTTCTTGAATGAGGTATGTTTTATTTAAGTTCTCTCGTTTTCTTGCAATCCAGCCAAGCCCATCACCACAATCGGCAACAGATCACTTTGTTTTATGATCACATATGACATAAGTCAAAGTCTCTTATAAACACATATTTTGGCAAGAAAGAATCTACCATAAATCCATCTTCCTTGGTTGGAAAACCAGTCTATGTCAGTATATCCTTCAACACGAAACATGTTAGCACTGCATTTTATTAAGAATGAAGGGCTGGGGATTTAGCTCAGTGGTTAGAGTGCTTGCCTTGCAAGCATAAGGCCCTGAGTTCAATCCCCCGTACTAAAAAAAAAAAAAAAAAAAAAAAAAAAAAAAAAAAAAGAATGAGTCAGATGGGCGCCTTCTTGCTTCAGGGTGGTACAGTTATGAATAATTCAAAGCTGTAGAAGGCCAGCTGATCAAGTTTGGGAGTATATGACAGCTTATATGAAGTTCATTTATTTCATCCTCTTTTTGATCCCTGTGGTTTGAAAAATACCCTTGAAAGTAAATAAGTTTAGCAGGAAAATAAGCCTGCCCTACATGGATGAGTGTTCTCAGACTGAGTGCAGCGTTGTTGACGCCACCTAAGTCAGGAAAATGTGCGCCTAGGGGGAAGTGGCTTGGCGTGTTTCATGAAGGCTTCCCCACTAAGCCTCACCCGGAGAAGTCCTGCTGGTTCTGGGAGGTGAGCAGCAGGTCTCTCTGCTTCAAAAGGGGTAGAAACAGAGAACAAAGGACAGACTTTTACTGTCAGCCTCTGTGGGGAGTATTTGCTCAGAAACACTGCCACAGCTCCGGGAGCTCACTGGGTAGTGGAGGCCACGGGGCCTGCTTCTCCAGTGGCTGATGATTTTGTGCCTACAGGTCCACAGCTTTAAGGGCTACTGGGAAAGACTGAACGCCAACCTAGAATATGCCAAGTACGCTAAGCCGCCCTCATACTACAGCAACCGTGTGGTCCAGAGGGAGTGGTGCAGCCTGGTGTCCGAGGAGGTGCGTGGGGTCTGGAGGATGAAGTGACTGCGGAGCTGGAGCCGGGAGCCTAGTGGATTAGGTCACAGGTGCCACTCACCCCTGCACTTCCCAGTCGCAGGGCTTCCCAACGCTATATTGTCACCTTCTTGGCTTGTCTCCCAGGAGCCCACAGGGGCGTGTTCAGGATCACTGGTCTCACTTTGAGTTCGGAGAGGTTAAGAGACACACAGCAAGGTGATAGCGGAAGTGTGATTAATATCCATGTCTTGGATGTGTTCCTGGTCATCTGTATAGTTAAAAATTGATTTCTAAAAAAGTCTAGGTTCCCAAATGAGGGGTTGCTGGAGCTTCAGGGGGGGAGGGTGGGTGTGACTGATGGAAAGGGGTGGCCCGGGGAGATCTGTGGAGTGCTGGAAAAGTTCAGGTTGTGGTATATTGTGGGACATGAAGCTACATATGTGAAAAAATGACACAGAACTACACACACACACACACATCATGCCAATGTCACCTTCTTGATTTGATACTTTAGTCCATCTGTGTGAGACACCCACACTGGGGGAGGCTAGGTGCAGGGACAGGGGTCTCTATGTAACATTATTGCTTGTAGCATAGTGTTGTATATAGTTGACTTACAACTTCTGTGAGTCTATTCTTGCTTTAGAATAAAATGGTTAACTTATTTTTATAAAAATATCTGGATGTTCTGATGACCTGGAAAGTATAGTTCTTCTTTCTGAAGCTCTTAGCTGTATTGCATTGTGTCCTCCATATAAAAAAGCCAGACACAAAACCTTCTCATCCCACACCATGACGTGCTCTCACCCCCAGGAAACAGGAAACAGAAGGTCCACAGCGTATGTGAGGAACATTCTTGATAACGCAGGAAAGTAAGTAAAATGAAGAGTACTTGTATCTGTGAGATGGTTTTCTTTGACCCTGTTGATGGCTTCTTTTTGTGAAAATCTCAGCAAAATGACGCTGTAGGTCCTGAGTGGAGCCGACTGCACCCTGTTCTGGACTTGGTGTGGCAGTTTCTTGTGAGAAAGTCTCCAGTGTTGAGCCTTGTGGACTCGTGCCCTGCGTGGACGCTTTACAGCAGACAAACGTGCACTTCTGAGGCCGAGGACAGGCAGGAGGCTGATTAAAACAAAACTTTTAGTGGGCCGGGCGAGCCTGCTCTTATTTTGAAAGCATATTTCAGGGAAGATGAGTCATGCTACAGTGCTAACAGTACAGGCTCCATTCCAACCTCTGTTCTATTTCCTGGCCTCATTAGTTCCAGCATAACCAAGACTGTAATTGTTCTACATTATTGCTGTTGTTGGCACTAACAGGTTTTGAGATTTTAGGATTGCCCAATGTGGCTCTTGCTACATTGATTAAAGTTTTTGAGGTTTCCAGCAGCTGGAGAATGATTTCTGCAGGGTTTTATGGTTATTTTTTTTAAGGAGAGTATCTTTGTGTTGTGTTGTGGCTTAAAAAATAAAACCAAAAAACAAAAAACTGCTGCCTATGTGAATAACATCCCTAATTTCTTTCTAGGGTGATTTCGAACGTCGAAGCAAGGAGTTCGGGTAAGAGAAGCCCCGTTATAAAGCCTTCCAGGCGTCAATATTTGTTTGCAACACTCTTCTCCCTGGAAAGAAAGTCCCTTCCGGTGGAGTAACCAAGGCGGCGCCCTTTAATACCGCCTTGTTCGAGTGACCACAGAGCCTCTTCCACATCTGTGCCGCGCTGGCGCCTTCGGGGACAGCTGCTGACTGTGCTCAGTCCCTGGGACGTGGCCCTCTGGCTTTCTCGCTCTTTCCTCTCCTGGCTAATGTGACTCACATGCCCTCTGGCTGTGCCCGCAGGATGCCCTCTGGCAGTTCCCTGTCCAGCTGGGCTCACGCGGGCTCCTTGACTCCTGTGTGCCTTTCACTGTGGTTAACACTTAGCTCGTGCTGGGCTAGGTCCTCAGGGTGCAGAAACAAGGACCGAGGAGAGCAGGGCAGTTCTGGGGAGCCAGGGAGAAGTGGGCTCCCATCCAGAGCCGTCACCGCTGGCGTGTGCTCCCGGCCGAGGCATCCGTCCCTCCGTGCCCTGCGCCTCCCGGGCTGGGTAAGGGGCAACGGGGGCGAGTGGAGCCACGCAGGTCACAGTGCGCACGGGCTGCCAGGAGCGGCCGCTCGATCTTCAGCATGTGAGGGGGAAACGCTAACACCTTTCTAAACCAAGCTGGGTCCGAGGGGCAGGGGCAGGAGTAGGGGTGGCTGGGTTTAAGGGAGGTTGGAAGAGGCCTCCCAGAGCAGGGAGGGGACTTAGCCAGGAGTAACGGGAGGGGAGCCGAGTCTGTCCAGGTACAGACCGCTCGGAGGGTCACAGAGGAACATTTTCATGCCCCGTGAAGGTCGGCCTTCATTTCTGTACACATGTCTGGTGTATGGGCTTGAATGTCTTAGGTGTGTGCTGGCGGACCATAGTGGAAATCAGTTTAGCTTGTGTGTAACTCACACCCTGCAGCTGTATGTGCAGCCCAGTGAACCTTGGCAGTGACCTTGTCCCGGGGGATCGGCCCGCAGCTGCATTACCAGGTTACTAGGGCATCAAGCCGGAAGCCAGGGGCTCCGCCTGCCAGCCAGGCCGTGAGCACTGTTGGTCCCCTGTCCTCCTTGTGTGCAGTGACGGGGTGGGGGTGGGGGTGGGGGTGTTAAGGTCTAGTCAACCTTTCAGTTGAGTCCACCCCCATCCCCTACTTAGGACGCTCCTCCTGCTTCCTGCTTGTCACTACACAGTTTCTGGCTTCCCCTTTGTCCTGCTTCCTGCTTGTCACTACGCAGTCTGTGCTCTGGGACGCTTCCCCTTTGTCCTGCTTCCTGCTTCTCACTACACAGTCTCTGTCCTCTGGGACGCTTCCCCTTGCTCCCATTTCCTGCTTGTCACTACGCAGTCTCTGTCCTCTGAGATGCTTCCCCTTCCTCCTGAATGCTTTGGGGAGAGGAGGAGCCAGGCAGGGGCTGCTGGGGGTGGAGGGCAGGCTTTCCAGATCCCCTGGCCCCTGGCCTTGCTAGTGCGCTATGGGTCTTCGTGTGGAAGGGCCTGTCCATTTGACCTTCATGGTACCTTCCCCCTTTCCAGTCTGGTGACTTAGCCAGGTGGTGTTATCAGCCTCAGGAACCGACTGCCCCCCTCAGCTCAGTGACTCCCGAAGTGGCTGGACCCCAGCCTCGGGAGGCAGAAGCGAGCCCCGCCAGGCCTCGGTTGGCTGCCTGTCTCCAGGAAGCACAGGTTCTTAGTGGCGAGTTTCCGTGTTGAGGAGAAATGCAGGCCAGAGCCTACGGGTGCTGGGGACAGGCTCCTCACGTCTTTTCTTTCTTGATCTTTTCCTTTCTGTGTGATAGCTGTCTGTGTCCCCTGTGTCGCCTGCGCCAGGCTTGTAGGACTGGGTCTTTCTACTCTGGCATGAAAAGTGTTTTCCCAGTGACTTCTAGAAGGGAAGCCCAGGTGGACTCCTCTGGCTCCAGCCCTCTCTGTTAACTGTCCTGTGTGACTGCCGTTCTGATTGATTTCAGAGCCGAGGTTAACATCCCTCCTGCAGGAGGAAGACACCCCCCAGAGGCTGCTGACAGGGCTGGTAAGGGTCTGTGCACCCTTCGGTGCTGGGGAAGGGAAGGGCCAGGTCGTACTTTTCATCCCGATCGGATTTTCCACTTGATTCTTTCAACAAACATATGTTGCCTGAGCTGTAGACTTCATGTGTCCAGCGGTCAGCAACACATGTGATGGTTGCCCTCTTGGACTACGTAGTTAGTGGAGGAGATGCGTTAATGAGTCACACCACTAAATATGTAATTACAAACCATGGTGAGGAACGTATGGCATTGAAAGCCTAACGTTTTTGTGGCACTCTTGTTTGGAGTTTAAACTCGAACACAATGAAGTATTCTTCTTTTGGGCGCTGGGGATCGAACTCAGGGCTTTGCAGCTGGTAGGCAAGCACTCTATCACTGAGCTAAATCCCCAAGCCATAAAAGTAACTATTCTTTCTGAAGGAAGTCCAAGTGCTAGGGTGGTCAGAGAAAAAGAAATCAAGGTAAATTAATTGAAGTGCAGACTTGGCAAATAAATCTAAAACCTTTAGAAAAAATTAAAGAGACATCTAGAAAGTCAAATGAAATGTTTTTTAAAACCATGCAGATTTCAGAATGGATTAATCTGTACTTTAGGTATACAAGTTTAAAAATACTGTATGACAAAATATGTAGAAATTCATATTTATAACCTTGACAATTCTAGTTAAACAAAGAATTTTCTTGGCAAACAAAGATCACACAAATTTATCCAAGAAGAAACAGAGCAGTCGAAAGCACAATATTCATGAAATAATTTGAATAAAGATGTCAAATATTTTTAAAGAAGGCTCCAAGTTTGTTCTTTCAAATTTTCAAGGACCAGATCATCTCTGTGGTACATAAAGTATCTTTTGGAAGAAGATGGAAAACTTATTAGTCATTTTAAAGAGCCCACATAGCCATAGAACCCAAATCTGGCCGCAATGATTCATGGACGTAGATACCTCAAGCTTAATTAAAATACTCTTGGTCTCCTGAAAACACAACACAGTCGAGTTAGATTCTTTTCCAGGAAATGTGTTAGTGAAATTTCTATTTCAAGGTCAAAGAAGAAGAAAGGTCATTCTTCTAGGTGTTGAAAGAGGACAAAAGTCAAATTCCTGCCTTGGAATATGCTAACTCAGGAAGACAAGTAGTGTCATAGTAATAGCCGATGTCTTTTAATGAAACGCTGGTTAGTTTCTCTGCAATTTAACATTTTTCTGAAAACTGTAGCCAGTGCAATAAGAAACCAAAGCAAAGAAAGGTGCTGTGATTGTCTTATGCAACAGTACACTGATCAACTGTGAAAATGGAAAATAATAAAGAGCAAGTTATTTGCTATCACAAGTATGCAGAAAAGCTAATGAAATACGGTATTTTATTTCAAATCATTAGTCTCTAGGTTTAATAAAATTACAACCCAAAGGCTAATAAATTAACTTGCTCTGACAAATAACTAAGTAACTCAATTGACAAATCAAAGAGAAGTGGGATTGGCATTACCAGATATCTAAATGTGTAATGTACACTAATATAATCAATATGTATATGAAGATGAGTAGAGTTTAGTTTAAATTGAATATTTAGTGATAATTAATAAGATATTTAAAAATTGGTGTGGAAAGAAGGAAGTTTTGTGTCAGAGATTTAGCTCAGTGTTTAGAGTGCTTGCCTGGCAAGCACAAGGCCCTGAGTTTGATCCCCGGCACCACAAAAAAAAAAAAAAAAGTTTTAATGTATCAATTAGTTAATGGTTAATTATTTGGAAAAGAAATTTAGATTCTTTCTATCCCAAATCACCATTTTATGCAATAAACCAACAGAAATAACAAACAGATTAAGGACTTTAGCATAGAGCCAGGCCCAGTGGCACAAGCTGGTAATTCTAGTACTCAGGTGGCTGAGGGAGGAGGGTTACTAGTTTACAGAGTATACTATAAAAACAAACTGTGTGAGAGAATATGAATAAAGTAAGCAATTCTACATAATACTGAGATAGAGACTTTGTAAGGTATGTTGAACATAAAAAGGAAAAGATTTGGCTGACTAAAAACATAAAAAATAAACAGCATAAAAGGCGAACAATAAATTTGAAGAAAAAAGTTGCACTGAATGTGTTAAATAACTGACATTTGGTATATAAAGTTTATAAATCAGTAAGAAAATAACCCACCAGGAGGGAAATGGAGGGAAAGGCATCGATCAATCCATTTTCAGAAGTGAGTGGTCAAACAGTCCAAAGTGGAAGAGAACAAAAAATATCCAGCGTAACCATGAAGTGACAAACAGCACAAGTGGTTTTTTGACTGTCAAATTGGCAAAGATTCAAAAATCATGTAGCGAAGCTCGGGGTCCTGGGAATCAGAGAGCCCCGTGATGTGTGCTGGAAAGTAAGTGTATACACAGGGCCTGGCAAGGCTTACGTGTGCAACCCAACAGATTCTGCTTCTGGAAATTTAGTCTGAAAAAATAATTGAGGATGTGGCAAACAACTATGTATATGCGTGGTGTTACAATAGTAAAGGAAATATTCTAGATGTATATGAAAGGAATGATTTAATCATAGTTTTTCATAAAATTAATACTGAACAGTCATTAAAACCTGTGTGATAAAGAGCATTTACTGACATGAGGCAACCATTACATGAAAAAAAAGCAGATTACAAAACATTAGTGTGTGTGTGCATACCAGAAAAAAGGGGAGAAGACATCAATGTTTGTGTAGATGGTAGGATTGTGAGTGATTTGAATTTTCATCTTTATGGTTATTGTGGAAAAGCTGAAAAGCACGAAAAAGTATGCACTAGGTCTTAAACAGAAAAAAAAAAGTAATTTAAAAAAAACGAAGTCTAGTAGCACGTGCAGGAGATGCCACTGTGTCTTGGTCCCAAAAGCTGCACAGGGCTGGGGGGAGGGTCAGCAGGAACAGGAGACATGCGTGTGTAGGTGGCACGCAGATCTCTTCAGCCAGGAGGGCCTTGTGCTAACCAGGGCATGTAGGCACAAAGGAGAAGAGGAAGAGGAGGAGGAAGAAGAGGAGGAGGAGGAGGGAGAGAAAAGCAAATGGTATGAGGCAAGGAATGCTGACCACAGACCGGGGAGACCCAGGGATGGTGGGAAGAGAGCCAGGGTGGACACCAGCACATTTGGAGGCACTGGAATGAAGGTTTCCGCCAGGAGCAGCAGATGTCAACCCTTTGCCAGATCCCAGAGTCTTTAACTTCTTCGTTGGTGACTCCCACCAGTGTCTTTGGAGAATTCTTACCAGGGCCTGGAGCCTGGCTCTCAGTTGCTCCCTGGGCTTTGGGTGAATCCTAAGTAACTCCTCTCGAGGAAACAGTGGGGTCTCCCGATTTATCTCACCAGAGAAATACTGAGAGTTGGCATCCCTGCTCATGGGATCTTGAGAATGGTGCAGAATGTTAATAAAAGGCTCTAATACAAATCAGTTGCAAGTGTGAGTAGGTTGTGACTCACACCTAATGCATATCCTGTTTCAGATGGTGTCTGAGCTAAAAGACCACCTCCTGAGACACCTGCAAGGTGTAGAGAAAAGGAAAATTGAACGGATGGTTCTGGACTACACTACAAAACTGGTTGGTTCTGCCTTTTCTCCTTGCGCCCATCCCTTCTTCCCTCTGTGTATAGTGTATCATTCTCAGAATGTGTGTTGTTCAGTGAGACCATTTGTGTAATTTCTTTTTTCTTCTTTTTTTGGTGCTGGGGAATCAAACTCAGGGCTTTGTGCTTGCAAGGCAAGCACTCTAACCACTGAGATGAATCCCCAGCCCCCATTTATGTAATTTTTAAACTAGTTTTTTGAAGATCCACCATCCTCAAACCAGTATAGTTGGTGCTATAGATTGAGGAAAGGGAAATAACAATAAACAAAGAGAGACTGACTTTGGAGGTGTTTTGCTGGCCTCTTGTGATTTTATGTTCGTGGAAGCAGAGGACAACGAATTTGGGGTGGTTGCCAGATGTTTAGTTTGGCAACTTCTAGCTCCTCAATAAAGAAACACCAATGATTTCTATACATGGAGGTTTATGCAGACATGAGAGAACTTGAACTTCAGTTGTTAATTAGCTCCAACAGCCCAGTGTGGCCAGATGCCAAATCAGTTGGGTCAACAGCACCCCACTGGAGTCTGCGATGAGATAGCCGCTCATCACCTGGTAGCCACACGCTGAAACTGTGTGGTCAAATCAGTAACACCACTTCATGTGAAATGACATGGTGAGATTTAAGGCCATCTTGGCTCTTTTAAAAAGCATATATACATAAAAAAAAGCATATGAAGTTCAAGTCTGATCCTGTTCAGAATCCAGAAATAAGCTTGACAAATTAAAGAAAAACATTTATACACACAGAGAATGCTCCATTATTTCTCCAAGTTTGGGTAAGACCAGGTGGCAAGTGAACCAGTGTGTGAACATGTATTTCTGCAGTGAATCCTGGAAGATTAGATTTGTTAGGTATGATTCTGATTTCAAATTTTCTGCCTCTATTACTGTCATTAGTGTTTGGTTTTGGGCAATGTATTTGATTTCTATAGACAGATTCAAGATTCATAGTTTTACTATATTAGGAGAGATTGGTTATTGTCATATGCTGATACTTACAGTCAGGCCATTGAATCCTCCCTAATAATTCTCCTCAGTAGAATAGGAGTGAGGACTCACTTTAGGTATGAATGTGTTACTGGTCTTCCCCATGTTGATATTCGCTTGTTTTCTTAGCCTCGTACTTTGTAACACGTGATCATTTAGCACATCCACCTGACACCTTTCTTTCTGTCAACTTCAAATTTCACCTTCCAAAGTGTTAAGAAGGGTTTTCATTCAAGCAGCGTTCTTCTTCTAGTTTTTGTTTTGTTTTGTTTTTGGGTGATACTAGAGATTAAACCCAGGGCCTCCACACTGAGCTATATCCCAACCTATTTTTAAATTTCGAGAGATATTCTCACTAAGTCACTAAGTTGTCTGGGCTGGGCTTAAACTTGTGGTCCTCCTGCTTCAGCCTCCCAGAGTGTCTGGCAACACAAACGCTTCAGCCCTAATTTGTGTTAACAGCCCCCGAAGTTAGGAGGCACAGAACTGATACATGTGTAGACTCAGAAAACCCAGCATCCCTAATTGAGGCCAATCGTCCTGCCCTTGTCCAGCAGCACCCAGCCACACCTCCCACTGCTGGCTCAGGAGGATGGCTGGGCAGTCTTTCTAAAATACACCTTGCTAACAAGCCTGAGAATGCGCCTCACTGAGGATGGTGTTTGCCGCGCACCTGGGGACCTCCTTTCTGCTTTGTTCCATACTCAGCCTGTGGGTCCCATGCGCGAATTCATGGCCTGTAACCCCGTGGGGACTACTGTGCTGCCGAGAGATTATTGAAGGGTTAGAAGGGGCTTCTGGATGAAGCTCTAAAGTCAGGGAAAGCCACCTACTTGGGTTGATTACCATGATGCTGTACTGACCACCTTTGTTCCCATCAGTGCACCAGTGAGCTCTTACAGGAAGCCTTGTTCATGACCCTTCCCTTATTTCACAGCCAAGGACACTGAGATTTGTGGGGATTGGTAACTTTCTGGGTCACACTGCTAGGAAACTATGGAACCCGGACTTGACACTGCTGGACTCTACAGCACTTGCTCATGCTTCATGTCCTCTCTGGGCTGTCTTCTGCCTGCTCTGGGCCCTTGCAGTGTGACAAGACTCACACTGACCTCCTGATGGGCGAGCTCTGCAGAGGGGAGGGTGGGGCCAGCTAGCCAGCCAGGGAGCCCAGCAGGGTGCAGCCCATGCAGATGATGGAGCGTGCTCTGTGAGACTCCGGCACATTTCCCATCGTTCCCCTTCGGACTGCAGTGCCTCGGGATTGACCTCAGAAGGGCCGGTTGTGTTTGCGGGCACGGCCAGCTGCTCACAGCTAGAGGATGGGCAGCGGAAGGGGTCTGGGCAGCGGTTCACAGACTGTCCTTCCTCTCCAGCTGGAGCTCATTTGCCGCATACTGGAAACCAGTTGGAGGAAGAACAATCTTGACTCTTGGGCTCTCCAACTGTACGCAAGTATTTTTCACTGTCCCTATCATACGTGCAAAGAGCCAGCAATGCTATTCTAGAAAAACCCTTCAAAACCTCCTAGTTCAACGCGATTCTGACCAGCGGCAGCACCACCGGTCTTAGCTTCACACCCAGCCGTCCTCTAGCCTGGCGTACGGTGATGAGGGTGCAGGGCACAGGAGCCCGGTGCCGCCCAGCAGTTCCCAGCCTATGAGGCTGCTGTCTGTAGTTTCTGGGTCGTAGGCTGATGCCCACTGTCATGTTTAGGAGTCTTCTGCAGGGCACAGCACTTCATAGTGGGCAGGGGTCCCCCATGTGAGCCAGCACTGGGGACAGATGGCTGACATACTGCTTTGTCATTTTCACCCAGCGATGGGCGTGGCAGTGCGGTTGGATTTGCAGTCTTTCACATCATGACCAGGATTTTGGAAGCTACTAGCAGTTTGTTTTTACCTCTGCCTCCCGGTAAGTCTTGTCCCTCCGTGTTGTGCATTTGGTCTTGCTTCTTCACGTGGCCCCTGTACGGTGGTGTGTTATGAATTGCGTGTTGGAATCTGCGTGTGGCCTCGAGGTTGGTTCTCCGCTGGCTGCATGTGCCCTGACGACTGCAACCTTCTGGGTGCCCAGACTGGTCCCCAGCAATGTCCTACCAGTGGGGCTGACCCAAGGGGCCTTTCTCTGATGTCTCCAGGCCCAGTTTGTCCAATCGAGATGTCTGAAGGCTAACGCTTGGGAAGAAGTGGGTCTGGTTTGCACCAGGGATTGAGCTGATTCCTGAGTGCTTGAAAGCTAAAAGCCTGCCCTAGGATTTCACGACACAACCAAGTCAGTCCTCAAAATACCTTGGGACGTGTGCACGTGGTCACTGACTTAACTGGCAATTTGTTCATTCTGTGAATATCTGTGGGGCAACTATTTCATGGCAAGTAATGTGCTAGAAATTAGTGTTACAAAGACCAGTAAGAGTCTAGTTGGGAAATTGTGGGTCAGTATCCGTTATAAGAAATGAATAAGCTCCCATTTGCTATAAACCGTTTGCCTTGTGCTTATTAGTTATTTTATACTAAGAATTCCTAACATGAGATCTACCCTCTTAATACATTTTTAAATGCACAATACACCATTAACTATAGGCACACTGTTTTATAGTAAGTCTGTAGAACTCATTCATCTTATACACCTAAAACTTATTTTACTGGTTGAGCAGCAACCCCTTTTTGCCCTCTCCCCAGCCCCTGGCAATCACTTTCTATTCTGTTTCTGAGTCTATTTTAGATACTTCATATAAATAAGTAGAAATGCAGTACTTGCCCTTCTGTACCTGACTTTTTCAACTAGCATAGTGTCCTCCAAGTTCATCTATGTTGTTGATTATAGCAGAATTTCCTTTTTTGAGGCTAATTAATATTCCTTTGCATGTATATTCTACCTTTTCTTTATGCATTCATCTGTCAGTGGACATTTATGTTGTTTCTATATCTTGGCTATTGTGAGTAATGCTGTAATGAGTGCATAGATCTCTTTAAAACCCCCATTTCAATTCTTTTGGCTATATACTCAAAAGTAGAATTATTGGATCACATGGTAATTGAATTTTTAATATTTTTGAGGAATTTCATACTGCTTTTCATAGTGGTTTACCATTTTATATTCCCATCAACAGCATAGAAGGGTTCCAGTTTTTCCACATTCTTACCAAAACTTATTTTTTTGTTACAGCTTCTCTGAGAGGTGTGAGGTAATACCTCCTCATAGTTATGATTTGTAGTTCCCTGATGATTGGTGATGTGGAGTGTTTTTTCATAAATTGTTGGCTATTTATCAACTTCTTTGGAAAAATGTCTATTCAAGTTCTCCTATTGTTTAACTAGATTGTTTCCTTGCTATAGAGTTTTAAAAAATATGTTCTAGATATTAACCCCTTATCAGGCATATGTAACTGTATCCTCTCCCATTTTGTAGGTTACCTTCTCACCCCTTCTGATCATTTCCCTGGCTGTGCGGAGGCATTTTGGTTTGGTGTGGTTCACTTGTATATTTTCGCTTTTGTTACTTATGCTTTTGATGTAACATCCAAGAAAACATTGTCAAAAACAATGTCATGAAAAGTCTTCCTTATGTTTAGATTTTTAATCCATTTTGAGTTGATTTTTGTATATGGTGAAGATAAATGTCTCTTTTCATTCATTTTCATGGGTATCTAATTTTCCCAGAACCATTTTTCAAAGAGATGATCCTTTCTCCTTTGTGTATTCCTGGTTCCTATATGCATGATTTATTATTACATAAAAGTTCTAATGAATGCTAACTTTTTCACAATTGCCACTATATAAATATATATCAGATGGATTTTTGGGGGTAACTGCTACTCTGAGAGGTGTGAGGTAATACTTCATCAAAGTCACCTTCACAAAGGGAATAGTTAGCTTTATTTTTTACTTATTTTTTGTGATCTGTAATTTTGTTTTTAATATTTAAAATTTTACAGTTATGTAATTTACAAATCTGTTATGTTGTACTTTGTCCACTTTAATCTTTCCATCTAATGAGTTGACAAAAAGCACCACTACCAATCACAGATACTACAGTAGCTTCACCATTTTGTATTTTTGAATAGCTGTTTAAATATTCACCTGAGTCATAACTTAGTCTGACTTCATAAAGAATTCAAAAGTAAAGTCTAACTCGCTATTGCACCATGCTCATTTTTAAAGGCATCTGAACTTAGGTGAGAAGTGTTAAATACTCTTTGTTTGGTGTTACACATATACCACACTAAGATGCCTTTCAATAAGCAAAAGATAGCATTTTAGATACAGGGATTTTGATCAAATTGGCATACTTAAAATTTAAAATATAAAATAGACATTGCTTCTTTATCTTCAACTATGGCCTTTAACACGCTAATGAATGCAAATTGAAGCACGGGTGACTCTTGCTTTGTTCCGAGAAGATAAAGGATTCTGCAGATACACAGTCACACGATCATCAGTCATGTAGACCTAAATATAAAGCCACTCTCTGATAGGGTTTGAGATGGCTCCCCCATCTTTGAGAAAAGTTGAACATTACTAATCAAGTTCAACCATATCTTCAGAGAGGGAAAGCAGGATTTACTGAACTGAAATTACTATCCAAATTTATAAAAAGATTACTGTATATTCACCTAACTACAAGCCAATTTTGTTTAAATCAGGACCATCCAACAGAAATATTCCGTCAGTCATTCATGCTCTGAATTCTGGCGTATGAGATGAATTAAATTATGGTACACATAAAAAAGGCATGAGAGGTTTCTGTTTTGTAATACATAGTACTGTGATGATTACTCATCTGGCAGCTTTTCAGAGGTAAGCTACGAAGTCTGCCCTTTCTCCATTCTTCTTAATGCCAGCAAAGATCATCGCAGCTCCAGGCCTGTGCTTCGTGGGCTTCCCTCAGTCCCCACCACTGTGCGTTCTCCCAGGCAACACCTCTGTTCTTGTCAGCACCTGTGGAAGAGAATCCGGCAGCCATGTCCACTGCCCACATGAATCTTGGGGGTCTGGTCCAGTCTTGTGCTGGCCTCCTTTTCCCCCGGGTGGCCCTGGACACGCTTTGAACAAAGACCTGCTAGCTTTCTCAACATCACCCATTTGGGGGAGGGGGTGCTAGGGATTGAACTCAGGGCCTTGTGCTTATGAGGCAAGCACTCTGACCACCCAGCTAAATTCTTAGGAATGGGTGGTTTTAAATGATCCCAACACATATCAAAATAAAAAGCTTTTGCACAGCAAAAGAAACAACCAACACAGTGAAAAGACAACCTACAGAACAGGAAAAAATTTTGCCAGAGATCCCTCAGACAGAGGCCTCATTTCTAGAATATATAAAGAACTCAAAAAAAAAAAAAAATCAGACCCTCCCACATTTAAAGACCCAATCCAAAAAATGGGCAGCTGAAATGAATAGACACTTCTCAGATGAAGTACAAGTGGGCAATAAACACATGAAGAAATGCTCAATGTTACTGGGCACCAGAGGAATGCAAATTAAAACAACACTGAGATTCCATCTTATCCCAGAAGGAATGCTCATTATCATGAAATCAAATAACAACTGCTGGTGAGCCTGTGGGGAGAAGGGAGCTCTTCTACACTGTTGGTGGGCGTGTAAACTAGTACAACCACTTTAGAAATCTGTATAAAGATTCCTCAAAAAACTAAAAATAGAAATTCCATTTGACCCAGCCACCCCCTTCTAGGCATCTTCCCAAAAGAGTTAAAGACATCAGATTACAGGGACACATGTATAACCGTGTTTATAGCAGCACGATTCATAATAGCTAAATCTTGGAAGCAGCCTCTATGTCCATCAGCACATGAATGGATAAAGGAAATGTAGTACTTATACATGATGGAGTACTACTTGCCATAAAGAAGGATACTTTCGTGTCATTTGTAGGAAAATGGATGCACCTTGAGACTATAATATTAAGTGAAATAAATCAGACACATAAGCTTAAATATTACGTGGTTTCTCTTATAAGAGAAACCCAAAGTATAAATAAGGAGGGAAATAATAGTTGTATAATAGGAAGTAGGGAGGTAGGTCTTTCTCAGAGGGAAAGGGAATCAAGAGCTGGAGGGATGGGGAGGGAGAGGAAGGAAAGAAGATGAAAAATGGAATTGGGTTGTGTTACATACATGTACTAATTCCACACAAGAATGTAAATATTATGTACTGCAAATATGTACCAAAAAAAAAAAAGCGAAGGGAATCAAAAGAGTGGTGAACAGAGGAGGGAGGGGATGAAAAAAGGAATTAGGATGTGTTTTGTACATGTCCCGACTTCCCACAAGGGATGTGAACATCATGTACTAATATAGGAAAAACATGAACTAAAATGTCATGTACTAAACATGTACTAAAATAGGAAAAAACTATGCCAACAGAATCGGAAAAGTGAGGTGTTCCCTAGAGGGAGTCAAGGGATTTATGACTCTACACATGGCTTTTTGGCTTAAATTCGTATGTATTTGTCTTTAACACAAGACTCGGTAGGGGAATGGACTGTCTGAGATTTGATCACCATGGATTTTCAAGCTCTTTTTGTAAACAGATGAACTGACTTCCTGGGGGATATTTTATGCCTGGGAGATCATAGAAGCCTTCTTTCTACGTAACCCACACTTCTTCGTAGGAGCATGGAAGGGAAACTTATGAAAGCGTTGTCTGTAGTAATTGAGAATTATTAGCAATAGGCCTATCCATAGATCGGGTAAGGAAGTCCAGTTTCTCTTAAATGTTTGTTTTACCCATGTGACATAGAAACAGAGGGGTGAGGGGTGTGCGCGTGCGTGTGTGCACATGTGTGCGTGCGTGTGTGTGTGTATAAATATAGGTGTCTATATTTGTAAGTGTACTTGCTTTTCAAGCTGATGGGACTAGTGACAACTGTTTGAGTTTCAAGTGTCGGAAACTTGTAACCAGAATTGGTTAAAGATGAGAAAGAATGAGGATCATACAAAGGAAGTTTAGAACTAGCACATGAGCTGTTTAGAAGGCTCTGTGCGTCCTGTTCTTCTCGAATGAGGATTAAAGCTGAATGGAGCTCAGGCCTCAGCAGGGCTGTCTGCCCAGATGTTAAGAGCTGCTAGGCAGGGAGGCTAGAAAGGGGCTGCTGAACTTGGGACAGCGCCAGGGGAAGGGCAGAGGCTGGAAGGCCACCACGGACCTTTAGGCCAGGCACTCCGGGCTGGGGAAGGAATTATGAATTCAGGAAATCAATAATCTCAACAATTTAGTATAAACTTTTCTTCAGAAATAATCTCGTAACTTTTTTAATTTGAGAAAGAATTTCCAAGTCCCTTTCAAAGATCACGTGCTGTTGGTTAGCTAGTAATGTCACAGTTTCTGTGTTGGCTTTCAGGGAAGTTAGCAGACTCGTCCTGTACCAGCCTCTTAACATCTGCCGTGGCAGGGTTACACTTCATACGACCCTCGGGGTTGCCAGGACTCAGAAAGGGCTACGGGGCTTCTGCATCCGGCCCCTGCATGCCGCCAAGTGCACGCCCAAGAGTCGGCTGCGGACTGTCATCCCCACCTCTAGTCAAGCGCCAGGCTGTGTGCTCTCCTGGCCCCCGCTCCCACCCCTCCTCGCTCACACTTGTGCCCTTGTACCTCTTGTACCTCTTCACGCAAAACTGTCCCTCCCAGTCTTCAGCCCTCCTGCGGCAAGTGGTTGCTCCATGTGTTCTTTGCCTATTGTCATCTTAAGAGTCGGAAAGTAAAACTCAGACCCTCTTTCTATCGTGCTCAAAAGCTCTGGACGCTTCCCAGAAGTCTCCTAAATAAACTTCTTGCTATTATTCAGCATTTAGCGACTGTCACAGACACTAATACCACAGGGCATTTTAAAATGTGCGTTCATTTCGTGATTATCTGTTTGTCCCCTGTACCAGACTCTGAGGTGATTGGGAGCAGCTGCTGGGCCTGCTCAGCTCATCATTGTCCTCCCAGCCCCAGCGCTGAATAAAATTAACCTGTCCACCCTGCTTCTTACACGTTCCTCTCACTCAGACTCCCAACTCAGCCAGGCCACTGAGCGGCTCCAAACACGCCCCGTGCCTCCTCACTTTGGCCTTGAGTCCACACTGCTCCACTCACACCGTGGCCAGCAATCAGGGAAGTGATGTTTTGGACATGTGGTACATGTTGTACCCAGCTGTTGTACCCAGTGCTGGGCTCTTTCCACCCCCAGCTCTAGTCCCCAAGGCAGCCCTGCTGAGTGCTGGTGGTTCCATTTTAGGGACAAAGAAAAGGAAGCTCAGAAAGGCGTAGTTGCCCCGCTGCGAAGTAGCCCAGCCAGACTCTAGTCCCCTCCTCTTCCATGTATCCTGAGTCTATCCCCTGTCATTAGTAGTGTGCTTGGAGCGCTGGGTCTGTGCATACGTGGGTAGCTCTTCCCACGAGACTCATCTGGAGGGAGAACCTCCATCTCTTTCTGATCCCTACAGATTTGCTAACTGGCCATTTCTTGTGCATCAAACCCAGGGCCTTTGCACTGAGCCACATCCCCAGCCCTTTTTTATTTTTTGAGACGATACCTCACTAAACAGTCTAGGCTGGACTTGAACTTGCAGTCCTCCTGCTTCAGCCACCCACAGTTCTGGGATTACAGCTGTGTGCCAGCATATGGGGCTGTCACATTCACTCTTTTGTTTCTATAATTTAGTCCAAGTAGACTGGAAAACACTCTGTCTCAGGGATTACCAGAGATCAGCCATATAAACTGTTACTTTCCTGACCCCCTTTTCCCCTTCAGCAAAATGGCCTCATCTCAATAACCTGTCAGCATGGGATTATGGAATTGGAAGCTCTTTTCTCTATTGCTATCTTGCTGTAGAATTACAGATGTATCAGATTATAAAATTTGTCACTGAGCAGGCCTTGACCTTATTTTGCCTGGGAAGGGATCCAAGGACAAGGAAACACAGGCTTATTGGGAACTTTACCCACCACCAGCACGGCGCTTAGTTGTGATCATACAAAGAAACTTGGAATTTGTGCACAAGGACTTTGATTCCAGGTACCCAGCACTGAGTTAGGTGCTTAACATGATCTGAGTCGGTCCCACTGGGCTGCTGGAGATGTCCACTGACCTGGTCACCCTCTGGTCGCCCTAGGTTTCCACACCCTGCACACCATCCTCGGGGTCCACTGTCTCCCTCTGCACAGCCTGCTGCACTACATTGATAGCAGAGTGCTGCTTCTCACCGAAACGGTGGTCACGAGGCTCATGAAGGGTAAGAGGCTCTGTATTTTCCAGCTGGGCTGGGACCTGAGTCATCACACAGGACCAGGACCAGCTGCACTCAGCAGGGTCCCACACGGGGCTTACTGCTCCTCAGAACACCTGCCACTCTTCACATGTGCACGTGGACCTTGTTTCCACCGTGCGCTGGGCCCCGAGCGGGATGCAGCTGGTGCGGCTGAGTGCAACCCGCCCCCGGGTACCACGGTCTGGGCGGGCAGAGGGGGCTGCAGCCTGCCCGGGTCCCAAGGGCTTCTCCACACAGCTGCAGGGTTCCTTTTCTGCGCTCCAGGGCGCTTGAGGCCAAGGGACTACGTAGACTTGTTTCTCAAGAAAGTGTTACAGAATGGCTTATTTTCAGCTTATTAACTCCGTCATCTCAGAATCAGACTCAAAAGGCAAGAAAAAGCAATGACAGATGCGACACTCATGGGGATTTGTCCGCAGTAAGGCCCATCGCGTAGTCGCCCAGTCACTCAGTTGTGTGCAAACAGATGATGTTCGCTAATACAGGCGGAAGCATTTGTCATTTCTCAAAGCAGCTAAAACTTTAAGTTGGTCAGTAAAACTGCTTCTGACTGGCAGCCTGTTACAGAAAAGTCCCTTTTTACTTCAGTGTCACCAGCTAAAATTTTCAAAGTGTGGTTAGATTAGCCTGAGAATAGAAGGTCGGAAAATGCATTATCGGGATGAACCACTCACATATTAAAAACTTGAGAGGTATTACAATGGCTATTTGTCTTGTGTATCAACCCCCAACTTTCTTTTTTTGAGTAATTTTTATCTGTATTAGTAGATGTTTGCAAGTACATAATGATTATATTCATTGTGGGGAATTTGTACCTGTAATAATACATCTCAATTCTTTTTCCTCCCTTCCACTCCCTTTTAAAAAGTTTTTTGCCAGCATTAAATTCATTTATTTATTTTATAAGTCCTTATCAAGTTAGTTATTATAAACTCAGATTAACATTCAGACTAATAGGCCCAAAAATCTATAAACACATAAAGTATACTAAATCAAGGTACACTGTTAGATACATTGTCCATGCTGAATTACAATAACCTTTTTCTTTTCTTTTTCCTCTTTTTTTCTTCCAATCCCTAACTTTCTTGTAGATCTGGACAATACAGAAAAAAACGAAAAACTGAAATTCAGCATCATTGTTCGGCTTCCTCCGGTAACCCTGAATTTACTTCCCCCTCAGCCTTGACACAACCTTCCTTCAATTTCTTCTTGTAGGAGCATTTACTTGTTTGTAGCTAAAACACATTGAATTATTTCACTTTCCAGCCATTTCCAAGAATCCCATCTGTCCCCACCCCTCTGTTGGCTTTCTCCCTTGTTGGCACCATCCACGGAAAACATTTAGCTGTGTTCTCCTCTTAGGAAACAGCACTAATAGTTACATCTGAGTCCGAGGGAGAGGGAGAGGGAAACATGTGCTTTCGGCATTCCGACTGATAAGAAATTTCAGTACAGGTGAGGTCAGAAGGTTCTGGGAATGCCATTTCGTCCTCCTACGTTTCTGCCTGCACGAAGACATCCCCAGACGAGAGGAAGAGCGAGAAACACGAGAGGAAACAGTTATAAAGGCACTCCTTCCTACTTTTTTTTGTGGGGGATAGTAGCTCTTGGAGTCAGAAAGACCATGAAATACAAAGTTCCACGGTGAGGCCGCTGAGCCTCACTGCCTGGACAGCCATGTCCACCGTTCACAGACCTTAAGCACCTGTACCACCTTCTGTCACTGTCGTCCCCCAAAGGGACGTCCGTGACCTTCCTGGTTAATAAGCTTGCTTTGTAACAGTCCCTCCCTTATAGGCTGGCCGAAGGAAAGCCAGGAACGGAGAACTCAGCACGTTTTCTATAGCTCGGTCTCTCTGGGCGAGGTTGCTGAAATTTAGTTTGGTCTCCAAATTTGACTTTTTGGCCCCACACTCTTAGCCAGTTAAAATTTGGCAGGCAAGACAGTGGCAGGGAAGTTGATGTAGATAAGACTTCTACCTTTAGTTTCCTGCCAAACCATCGCTTCATGTTGGTGTGCCCATCTCCAGTTTTGAAGAGTAGCAGATAAACGCCATTTCAGAAGAAGAAGTTGGCAGCATCAGCATATAAACTACTTTCTTTAAAGTGGCATTTGAGGGAGTATTTATTCAAAATTCAGAAGCATACTTCTTTGGAGCATGGCCTTCTCCAAGGGTCATTAATCATCAAGGGTCTTTTAGAATAGTAGCGAGCTACTGTGGAAAATACTTTAAAAATTATAAATAAATCTGGCATATATTTAATGCACTCGGGGCTATATTCTCCTCTACGTATTTTTCAATTGCATGATAGCTCACTGGGCAGAAGATCTATCGACTTTGGGATCACCCTGTGAGTTCCAACGTTATTTCCCGGAACCATGTGAGACGATTGCTTCAGAACTATAGAAAACAGGTGAGTTTGTGTGCTGCACGGCCACCGAAGGCTTTCTGGATCCTATTTGCCTGTTTCAGTATATCCGTATGGACATCAATTCTAGTTCTTTAGTTAAAGTCGAGTTTGCTTGGGAGAATCAACTAATGCCAGAAGTGGTTTCCCTTTTAGCCGTGGAATTCTATGATCAACAAGTCGTCCTTCAGTGTAGACTTTCTGCCTCTCAACTACTTGATTGAAATTCTGACCCACCTAGAGGCCTCCACTCAAGGTAATTCACATGGTTTCCCTTTTATTCCCTCGGCACAGCTGATCTTCCCTTTCCACTTCTGTGTACTGTGTTCTTCCTCAAGTGCCCCTTATTTACACGGAGGTCTTGATTACAATTGATTTTCATTAGTGACACGGGGCTTGCATTGCCGAAGGAATAAACACCCTTCATGTTTTAAGAGAGTTAAAGGGTTTAAAACCTGTTTGGTTGATACGAAGGCCCTTTCTTGGGGCTGAAGTTCAGGGAAATTCTCAGAATAACGTGTTTTACTAAAATATAAAATAATTGTGGTGCCAGTAAACTGTGGGGAACAAAGCTATAAATATTTCATGGCTCCATAGTAATACATTCTCTCTTTTTCCCCCCAGCTCTGAATGATTTTGAAGGACATGACAATGTGGATGCAGAATTTGTAGAGGAAGCTGCTTTAAAACATACCACAACGCTTCTAGGCTTATAAAAGAGAAAATACAATTGGACCTCTTTTCAACATTTTAACTTTACTCATTAACCTTACTCTGGTGGGGAATCCTTTAGCAATCCCTAAAAATACTGTTGAATCATCTGAGTTTTAGCTTTGTATATGTTTGAACAGAACTAAACTGCTGTATCTCATTCCAATTTTGGGCAGCTGACAAGCTGTCAAGTGTATAGAAATGACAGACAGCCCAAGACAGGAAACGGCATGAACGGTGCCTCCCTCCTGGTTTAGCAGGCCAAAAGCTCACTTCTCTTGCACTCTGAAATGAAATATGCTTTAAAATACTATGGAACAGCGAGTGCATAGTAGTGCAAAAAACTAGATGTTATTGAAAATAACCGAAGCAGAAAAATTCAGCAATGCATAAAGAGAAGTACTTTAAAAAATCTGGACTAAATCAAATCTAGCTCTGATACAGAATAACTTGTAACATACAGTGATTTGTACAGATGGTGTTTAGAATAAGCTGTGTCTTTGCGATGGTTCGGATGGAACTGTATTTAATTTTTTTATATTTATAAAAGTTTGGTTTGGTAAAATCTTGTCATAAAAAAACCCAAATGCTGAAAGCCTTGGCCTGACTACCTGTTTTTTGAACCCAGCCTTTTTATTCAGGCCAGGACTCCTCGCTCCTCCAAAGGCTCCCAGGGTACCTAGCTGTACTTTGTTGTGCCAGTTTTCTTTTTCACCTTCTTCCGTGGTGACCCCCTTTGGGACCCATAAATCCAGTCGCTTCCTAGGCTGGCTGAGAGCCTTTGCTTCTCTCTCAGGACCCTGTTTCCCTCAGTACATTTGTGAAAGTTTAATGATCGAAATATGACTAGCTGGTAAAATAATGCAACTTATTTTCAAGAAATCATGTGTGCGCCCTGAAAATTGTCGTCTTCAACAAAGTTTCTGTTTTTCTTCAAATACTTCATGGTCACCACGACACAAAATCTTGGAGTCTTTCTCTTGAGAAGGACTTATTTCATTCCCTGCTCTCTTTCATTTTCAGACCTGGATCTTTTTTTTTAACTTTTAGTGGTACGTTTTAGATATACATAATGATAACATTCCTCATAGGGAATTTATACTTGTACATGACACATCTTGTTTTTTTCCCTTTCCCTTCCCCTCCCTTCAATCCCTTCCCCCCCTTATTTATAAACGATTTGTTTCCATTTTTTCTTCTTCTGTTCTTTTTCTTGTCTCTCCCGTCTTTCCCCTGTCCCCCTTCCCTTGTTCTTCTTCCCACTTGAAGAATTTCTTCCCTTTCCCCACTATGTTTTAGTCCTTATTTATACTTTCAGTTTCTCACCCCAAACGATGTGGTATTTACACACCTGTGTCTGATTTACTTCACTTAAGAGTATGGTCTCAAGGTACGTCCACTTACCGAGAAACGTCTCAAGCTTATCGTTCTTTATGGCAAAGTAGTACTTCACTGTATAAAAAACCCACATCTTCTTTATCCATTCAGCAGCTGATGGACATTTGGGCTGTTTCCAAGATTTAGCAGTTACAAACTGTGCCGATATACACATGGGTGTGTATGTATTGCTGTGGTTTGATGCTTTTAATTTTGGGGGAAAAATACCAAAAAGGGGAATAGCTGAGTCAAATGGAACCTCTAGTGCTAGTTCCCTGAGGAATCTCCATACTGATTTTCACAGTGACTGCACAAGTCTACATTCCCACCAACAGTGGAGGAGGGTTCTTTTTTCCCCACAGCCCCTCCACCATTTGTTATTGGCTGATTTATATATTTGAGATAAACAGTGTGATCTTGTCACCCTATTCATAACCCTCCAATAACTTACATTCATTAAATGTCAAAATTCAAACTCCTTGACATTCAAATCTCCCAAACCTTCACCCTAACAGGATGAATATTCTGTTGCAGCTAAGTGAGAACAAACACAATTTTGTTTGTTCTCAAGGCTTGCTCAGGCGTTTCTCCCACCTGGAATCACTCTCCACCTGCTAAAATCTTATGCATGCTTAAGGGCAAGGTAAAAAGTCCCACCTGTCCATGATTCAGGCCATTTCAGCACATGGGGGCACCTGCCTCCTTTCAACCACTCGCACGCCTTGTCGTATTTTAGCATCCACACCTTTGTGAATTTAAATTTGTTTTCATTCTTATGTTGTTTAAACTTCCTATGTGCCTAGTTTTTGAATCCCTAAAGAGGTTACTGATTCTTACAACACGGCAATTTTGTTTAAGTCTAAAGTATTTCTGTGTTAACCACAGCTCATACCACATTACCCATGAAAGGCGTTCCCAAGTAATTCCTTTATAAGGACTTTGCAAAGAAATCAGGTTAGATTCAGGACTCACAGAATGGGGGTGAGATTAAATTTTGCTCCACTTTGGCAGGGTAGGGGCCTGGAACAGAATGTTTGATTCGGCAAAATAAAAGGATGTGATATTTCTCACTGCCAGAGTTGTAAAATAAAACTCCTAACTGCTACCAGTATGAAAGAGTTTCAGCATAGTAGCGAATGTAAAAACACAAGTTTCAAACCTTCTTGTGTATCATGTATGTGAAAAAATATCTCAGAATTAGGACAATGCAATTATGTGAAATCCGATAAAATTAAAGTAGAATTGCCCCCATTTTCTAGTCTTTCCTCTCACTTGCAAAGTTATTAGTTTGAGATTTTGGAAAATCTGATGTCAGAGCTTAAAACAATGAGTTTATTTTCAGATAATATTGTAAAATATCTGGATTTATAAGGAAGGTAAATTAGAGCATGAATATTTTTACAGCAAAAGGATTCTTGTAAAAACTAATTATAATGTTACTCCAGAAATGACAAGCTTCCCTACTGCTTTTTCTATGATTTAGCTTTGCCAACATGAACTTCAAGTGTCACTTATACCTCAACAAAGTAAGTTGTGCCTTTTGGCACTTAGGGTGTTTCCCCTTTCAGATAGTCACTCTGTCTTTTCAGAGTGCATATACGCAACAGTATTCGTTTTTTCTTTAATAAACAAAGACCAGTGTGCTTTCTGTATTTCACTGAAAATTTATTTATTTTGCACTTTCACAGCACTTTGCATACTACATAGTTCTAAGATGTCAATATAAACGTTGGAAAGGAAATACATGAGGAATTCAAATGCAGTGTATATGCTTTGACACAATTGTAGGACGAGTCTGCGCCCTGCCGAACACAATGTAAAACGCGGTAGCCGGTGATTAGAACAGCAAACTACACTGTACCCCGTGACTGACTGTACCTCGTTTACGCGGACTGTTAAGTACTGCTCTCACATTCTCCAGGTGCAGGGATGGCGAGGCCTGACTGCGTCCTCTCTGAGGAGCCTGGACTGGTTCGCATGTTCAGATTTCAATCGGCTTTATGACAGGTTTCCTTATGTGCCTCCTGCTGGCTCCGGGCTCGCTGGGCTTGAATGGAGCCAAAGCTCCGTATGGTTTGGGCAGAGGAAGGGTAGCATCTGCCTCGGGAATGTAGGCGTTTGGACGTGGCTCTGCGGTCGTGAAAACGCCATTGGGCAGCTGGCGATGCTCTGCTTCTAAGGACTCCTGGGGGCAAAGAAGGAGTTTTCCTTTCAGTTTTCTGAAAAAGCCAAAGTCACCTCATCCTTGGGTCCCAAGAGACACAGCCGAGTCTGAGCAGCCGCCCCAGAGGGACTGCCCAGAGGGCGGAGGATGGACAGTCCCTCCCCATCCAGCACCTCCCTGGAGCAGGCTGTGCTGCTCAAGCATCGCACGGGGGCAGGGAGTGAGGGCTTATCACAGCTGCTCTGCGGGCTCCAACCGCAATATCTGTCATCAAGTTCTACTCCCATGTTTATGACAAAGGAAGGCCCATACATTTCTTTGGCTCAGTTCCCAACAGGCAAACGTTACAATGGGAAAAATAAGGAGTAAAATGGAACCGGGGGAGAAAAATGTTCAGCAGGTTTCTCTGAGTCTCAGAGCTTCGAGAGTCTGCCTGTGCTTCTGGACCATAGAGTCAGTTCTTAACGGCGCTACTAGGAGCTCTGTGTGACAGAGGCAGGTAGGTGGCAACCAGACACCACGGGTAAAATCCAAGTTCCCTAAACGAATAGTCCCAGCTGCACAGAAGTTGCAAACCCCCCTGTGCTCAGGTATTTCTCTAGTGTGCACTTGGGATGTATGTTTCTCTTGAGTTAGAAAGTAAATAGTGATCCTTTTAGGAAATCTACTTGACAGTCTGACTTGTATTCCCAGGTAGTCCCTCTGGAAGGAGATGCCTAATACCAGTCTTCTCATATACAGGTTGAGCATCCCTAATTCCCAAACCTGAAATCCCAAATGTTCCAAAGTCCAAAGCTTTTGGGCACTAATGTGACGTCACACCCGATGATGAACTGAGGTCGAGACACAGGTGCACTGGAGTGACTGTATGAAATGACCTTCAGGCGAGGCGTATACAGTGCTTAGGAAACATGAACGAATGTCACATTCAGACTTGGGTCCCGTCCCCAAGATATATCGTCACGTGTATGCAAATATTCCAGAAGCCGAGAAAGTCCGAAACACGTCTGGTCCCAGCGCCTCTTCTTGACAACAGAGAGCCAACCAGTATCCTGGGGGGCTGAGCCCCCGAGAACAGCCCTTCCTGGCCCACTTTACAAATGCAACATGGCAGCCCACGCTTACCTGGGTCTTCTCAGCCACCGCCACGGCATACATCTCTTCATCGCGAAGTACCTTCAACCACTTCATCTCAATCTCTTTATTGAGTGGCAGACCCTTTTCGATCCTGGAGCTGCAGGAGAAGATGAATTCTTCCTTCTCCCTGACTTCCCTCTGGAGTTTGATGGTCAGGGCTTGTTTCATGGACAACTCAGCAACGAGAGCCATCATTTTTTCTGTAGCATCTTTGATCCTTCTCTGATAGCCATTCGTCTAGAATTAAAGAGTCCAAAGCTTAGCTGAGCTACGCATTTCACGGAGACTTGAAGAACATGGCAGGCTGCTGGCTGTCTAGACGGGGGTGGGGGGTGTTCTTGCTGAAAGGAAGGAGGGCGAACTGGAGTTCCCAGGAAATAAGCACTGAAAGAGAGTGCGGGGATTGAGCCCAACACGTGGGTTGTGCAGAAAAGGAAAGGAAAGAAAAGGAGAAGAGAAAGAATATCTAGTTACTATATTTAAGGTGAACAGCATCGTGGGGGATAGTTTAGTGGCTGTTGTAAGAGGGGAATAGGAGAGGGGAAAGAGTGTTCTCGCTGCCTATATTTTGGCCTAATCCTGCCATTTATCAGTTTGTCCCTTACCCAACTGTGCTGGAGAGCCTGGCCGGCATGCCCAAGTGTCACCCTTTGTGTTCTCTAGCATGACGGTGCCTTCCAAAGATTCTGCCATCAGCTGGACAAATCTACCCTCAGTGGAAAACGACTTCCCTCCAAGAGAGGGGAGTTCTCTAGAGAAGGCGGGCAGGCACCTTTTCCAGAAACGTGGGGTGTGTTAACTCAGTCAATGTTCACGAGCTTCCTTAGTTTATGAGGAAGAGTTGTGATTGTGTAATTGCCACTGGGCTGATCAGTCTATTATTGGAAGTGTAAAAGCCAGATAAACACAGTGACAACAGCCTGAGATTTACTATCACTTCCTGTGTACTGTGCCAAAACACTTTCCGGAACAGGCCTGTTTACTCATTCAGAATGTTCTTCTAGAGCCTATTACGTGCCAGGTATTGGGGAAACCAAGAAGAGTAGGAACTATTGCTGCCCACCAGAGCCCACAACACAGGGTGTCGGTGTCCCCTCTACAGCCTCATCTGCTGGGGACAGTGTGTCTGCTCCTTTGCGTCCCTCTCCCCAGGCCTCCCTTGAGCGTAGCACGCTATTGCTTTATGGCTGCTGGGAGGCTCTGAAGGACAACAGGCCAGGTGAGCGGCCCCCGCTTCGTGCTCACCCTGCCTGCCCCGATCCACTGACCTCCGTCCTGTGGGCTGCTGCTTTCGGGGTGGCTTCCCGCAGCCCCGCCCCAGCGGCTCTGATGCCCTCGTGCTAGTGTCTTTAGCTTATTCAACAAGGACGCTCCTGTCACCAGCCTGTCCTCAGGAGTGGCGTGGGTGGCGGCCCCACCCACAGGGCCGTCAGCCGGGGTGTCATGGGGCTGCTGTTCTCTCCAGGGTCCCTCCGTTTGCAGGCTCTGGCTGAGCTCTGGAGGGAGCGGAAGTCCCTCCTCAGACCACGGAGACTGAGGCCCTCAATTCAAGAAGAACCAGAAAGGACTTAACTTGGTGTACGACCTCACGCAGATGACAAGGGTCATAGCTGAGTAGTTGTCCCGCTAAGTGGAACTTACCTAGTGTCATGGAAAAGCTTAGGGTTCCTCACTGTGAAATGATCTCATTCACACGGCAAGACTGAAGCTTGGTTTGGACAGTTCTCCAGCCAGAAAGCCTGATCTCTCCGGTGCGTCTCAACAGGCCAGCAGGCTGGGGAAGAAAGGTAGCGCGAGAGCAGGGGAGACTGACCTTCTTGGCCAAGTGCAGCGTGTCCAGCTTGCCGGCCTCGGTTTTGCTGTACAGCCTGTCCGTGAGCCGGGACACCTGTTCATAGATGAAGCCCTTCTCCAGTAACTGCTCCTCCTTCTTGGCCAGCTGCAGTTCCAGCTGCAGTAGAAAACAATTTCAATAGGAAGAAAGAAAGTCCCTCGAGGCCCCGACTTCTCTGCTGCTTAGAGTGCTATCGGCCCTTCCCCGACCCCCGCAGTGGCACACGGTCCCTTCTCAGCGGCCGGACTGGCTTCCCCCTGCCCCCGCCCCAGCCCCTTCCCAGAGCGCTGAGGACTCCTCCCCCATTGTAGACGGTGCGCACTGCCGTTGTTCCGATATGGTCCCATCAGGAAGAAAAGTCACCCATTCAAGAAGGCAAAACTGCTCCTTTGGGCCAAGACAGAAGTGTTTTTGGTATCTCGAGACCACTGGCTTTTGACTTCTTTTGGAAAGTAGCTAAATCAAGCTGAGAATTTACTAGATTATAGCGAAAGGCTAAGTGGCTGGAATTATGAAGACAGGCCTGTCAGGCCGACAGGAAACAGTCCACAGGTGTCTGTGAAACTACCAACAAGGAGCAAAGAGATGCCATTTTAAGCAAGAGTGTTTACCTCATCTAGTTTTTTGATCGTTTCTTCTTGGGTCAGATCTTTCCCTGGAAGGAGGCGGGCTCTGTTCTTACCCTCAGGGTTTATAAACTCTCTCTCCAGGTCTTTTATTCTGTCTGAACACTGTGAAAACTTTTAAACAAGAAATACACATTAGCTTTAAAACTGTTTAGCTCGGTAATCTTAAAACTCTATAGTCAGGGTCTCTAGAGTCCCTCAGCAGGACCAACCCCAGCGATGGTGGAGGAGAATTCTGTTTCATCCCATCATCTGGGACTTGGGGTCAAACAGTGTTTCTGCTCATGTGTGGGGCAAAGGGAATGACACAAGGAGGGAGCTTGGGGCGCTGTGTGGTTGCTGGGCTCAAAATATACAGCCTTTCCTTCTTTGTTGGAGATTGCAACAGAGACCAGCATAGCTGGCACCCGACATGCTGGATACCATACTGAAATCCTTTGTAGGCAGTAAGCTCAATGGCATCTCAAACATAAAGAAGCTGTTCATTACTGGGTCAATACGGTGTACACTCTGAGAAACAGTGTCAGCCATTTGTATATTTTTTGCTAGACCCCTAATATAGGGCCTTATGAGTCAACTATATTTGCTGAATCACTGAGAGTCAGAGGTGAGTGAAGACTATGGCTACTCCCGAGTGAGAATGGTAGCCACACTTAGCTTCTGTTTGATAAGCATGGGTGTGGCAAATGGCGACAACCAAGAGGCAGTATATTCAGGTTTCCTGAAGAACCCTTGAGTGATCAGTGAAATCGTTTAGTCTCTCTAAACCTAGTTTCCTCAATGGGCACACGAGAAGATAAGGCTCAAGTTCATAGGTTTGATCCAGTGACTAGACAATACATTGAACAATGTGCCCGAGAATGACACAGGCAAAATGTTAAAATTTTAATTGGTGTTCCTCCTCCCTGTAAAAATAATTTTAAGTGATAACATAACTATTTTTCTGTTTTTTCCCCAGCTTCTTTAATGGACCTTACTATAGAATTGGCATGTATGCAATCAAGAGCTTGTCGCAGGATACAAAATGAACATTAAAAGTTCAATAGCTTTTCTATACAGCGGTAATGAACTAGCTGGGAAAGAAATCAGGAAACCATTCCAGCCACAGTAGTCTAAAAAACCGGAGCAGACCAGACCAGACCCTTAGGGATCAACCTAACCAAGGAGGTAGAAGGCCATTACAGTGAAGAAAAAGACACTGAAGATGCTAGAAGATGGAACGCCCATGTTCATGCACTGGCAGAATTAATATCATAAAATGGCCATATCACCAAGAGGAATCCACAGATTCAATGCAATCCCCATCAAAAGTCCAATGGCATTCTTCACAGAGCTAGAAAAACCAATCCTAAAATTCACATGAAAGCACAAAATGCCCGGAGTAGCCAAAGCGGTCTTTAGAAAAAAGAACCAGACTTGGAGGCTTGACAATACCAGATTTCAATTTATACTACGAAACCATAGCAACAAAAACATCATGGTACTGCTACAGAAACAGGCACATAGAGTGGCGTATGGTGGCTTGCACCTGTGACCCCAGCAATCTGGGAGGTCGAGGCAGGAGGACTGCAAATTTGGGCCCAGCCTAGGCAACTCAGTGAGACCTTGCCCAAAAATAAAAATACAAAGAACTGAGAATGTAGCTCAGTACAACGGCCCTAAATTCAATCTCCAGTACAGAAGGAGGAAAAACAGACCGATGGAGTAGCATAGAGGACACACACACACAAAACCCCCACACGACTACAGTCATCTGATTGTTGATAAAGGAGCCAAAATTATACATTGCAGAGAAGAGAGCCTTTTTAATAAACAGTACTGGGGACATGCATTGGGGTGGGGGAGAGGAATGCAGGAAATGTGAATTAGTACGGCCACTACAGAAATCAGGATGGAGGTTCCTCGAAAAACAACAACAACAGAATAGAGCTACTCCTGGATCCAGCTGTACTCTCCTTGGTACACCCAAAAGAATTAAAGCCAGCATACTGTAGGGGCACCTGCGTACTCATATTTATCATGGCATGATTCACAATAGCTGAGATGTGGAGTCAGCCTGGGTGCCCACGACAGATGAATGGATAAAGAAAATCTGATACACTTCGGAGTATTATTCTGCCATAAAGAGAATGAGATTACATCATCGGCAGGGAAACGGATGGATCTGGAGAGCGTGTTAAGTGAAGTAAGTGAGAAGCAGACAACTATGGCATGTTCTCCCTAATGTGTGGAACCTAAAAAGATGGCATGAAAGTAGAAGGGAGAATTATCACTAGAGAAGAGGTAGGGAAGAAGGGGGAGGGAGGTAAAGGGGAGGATGATGGTGGATGGATACGAACAGAATAGACTCATTGAAACCCAGTATTTTGTAAAATTAATAGGCACTAATAAAAATACATTTAAACTTTTAAAAAGAGAGAAGTAATGGGAAAAAAGAATTTGTTGTATTTATTACTAACACTTAAGGTTTACTTTTTTTCATTATAAAATAGAGGAACAAAAATATGACACTTGTTTATTAAAGTGGTACCTTTGTTTCATTTCCCCATGAGGGGAAAAATGGTCCACTTTCTCTATAGAAAATAGCATCCTGGTTTCTTAAAATATCTCGAGCTTCTAAATTTCCTAAAACAGAGCCGTTATTCCTGGAACCAGGAGAGTATGACTCATGGTCATTCTTGGGATAGTCTGTTGGATAATTAAAAACTGTTCTAAGTCCTGAAAATGGCACAAGAAAAGGGAAGACTTCACTGAAGCTGTAAAAAATAACAGGATATGACCAAGATTGGCCTGGAGGTCAGAGTACAAATCTGACTTGCCCGAAACTAGAACTGTCACCTGTCACCTCATGTCCCTCCAGGAACACGCGATCAGCGGTCACCTCACAGCGAAGTGCAGTTTGAACATTAACGAGACTTTCTACTCAATTGTCCTTCAGCTGAGAACTAACCCTGGAGACCAGGAGCTACCTGACCACCCTCAGCCCACATGTCTCCATTTACATGCAGTTTTCGACTGATAAATACGTACCGTCCAGCAGGGCACAAAGCATTGCTAAATGCGTAATATTTCCCTTGTGGGTAAGACTGAAATTCGTATTTGACAGTGGTAACTGGTATTTTTTTTAATTTTATTTTAAACCAAGAACATGTATTGGTACATTTTACATATAATGGTTATATTCATCACATTTATTTTGTACCTGTACATGATGCATCTTGGTCAGTGGTAACTGGTTTTAATCTAATGCAACACCATATATTTTTCCTAAGAATGATTTAATCTATTTGACAGGAAGTATTGATTGGAAGTTAACACAAGGAATATGTTTACATAATACAGAAGAAATCATCCTGTTTTAGTTCTTATTGACTTTATTTTTATTTTTTTTAATTTTTTTGGGGGGTGCTGGGGATCGAACTCAGGGCCTTGCACTTGCTAGGCAAGTGCTCTACCACTTGAGCTAAATCCACAGTATTTTTTTTTTTTTTGAGACAGGGTCTTACTGTATATTCCAGGCTGCCCTTGAACTCACTATGTAGTGGAGGCTGGCCTCAAACTTGTGGCTATCTTCCTGCCTCAGCCTCCCATGTGCTGGGATTACAGGCATATACTAACACATCCAACTAGATAGTATTGATTTTAAAGTCCTTTCGTTCTACAGTGCATATGGATAGTCTAGGATGGGCAAAGACAGACTGAAGCTGTGTTTTGAGAAAGAGTTGGAGAAAACCAAATCACTCCAAAAAATGGAGATGAGTATGGAGTTCACGGCAGGCGATGGGGGATGAAGGAGGGAAGGCCAGCCGCATAGGGAGCTAGGTAGTGCTGTGTGTGGACTGCTCCTCACAGTGACCCCAAAGGGCTCTGAAGGCTGTGGATCCTTGAGATGTAATTTGAAGTTCTTTGCACTTCTGTAATACAACTCCACAGGGCATGGCCCCAAGGCGGGAATAAAATCTGTTGAGACAAAGACCCAAAGACCGAAGAAGCCCGGCCAGGGTGTGCATTGACGTGGCACAGAGTGAAAGAGGCACTGCGGGGGATGGTGAGGGGACCCCCCAGGTGAGCCGCAGAGGTCCTGGGGGGACGCTGCGGGACCCAAGGGCGATGCTGCACCAACTCAAACCAAACGCACATGAGAGCTAGGACTTTGGCGGTTCTGCGCGACTGGAAGATGCCCTCGAAGGCATGAAGTGTGGAAGTAGGCCCTCGCCCAGGTCCATGAAGTCCAGGGACGCGGCTAGGTGACCAGAGGCCCCCGGAGCGTGTCCGCAGCGTGTGTACACAAAACATTTGCCAGCGCGCTGGGGGAAGGAAGGGAGAAATCTCTCCCAGCGGCTTGACCATTTTAAGGATGATTTTTAAAACTCTTGCAGGTAGAATTCTCTTTAAATTTTTGGACTTTTCCAAGATTTCACTAACCGAGCATGTCTTAATTTTATGACTAGAAAAATACCAAAAGCTCACCTGATATTTTAGAAAACATTATAGGTTAGAATTTGTTCCTGCTGCATTGAGTCAACAGGGAAAGTTTAGGCCAGGATTTTTTTTTTTTTGGTCTAATTTTTTTCCTTCTATTAAAGAAAAACAGTATTACATGTGAAAACAGTAGCCTTACGTTCAGGCTTTGTTTTTTGAGATTGCGTGTTTTAATTTTGGGGGCTTTATTCCATTTGAAAGAAGGCTGTATCAGAGCCGAGTTAACAAATGGGGACTTACAGAGGGTACCACGGTGCCCCATCACACGTGTCACGGGGGGCAGGGCACCAAACCTAGAGCCGGAGGGACCTCAGCCACAGCGTTAGGCGGGGAACAGCGCCGTGGAGGGCCGCGGTCCGGAGACCGGCCTGGGGCGGTGTGATTGCGGGAGGCGGCAGGCAGCGCGGCGACCCCCCGCGGTCCCACCTGAATCTGCAGCACCGCCAGCTCCGCGTCCAGGGCCCTCTTCGCTGGCAGTAATTTCTGCGACACGTGAATCTGTCTTTGCTTCTCCGCAATCTTCAACTTAAGGAACCGGATCTTTTCTTCCAAGACGTGTATTTCAATTTCTCCATTTAGTTTCAGCTTTTCTTGGATGTCTATTTTTTCATAAAAAATGGACACTTCCTCTTCCCGCTCTATCAGCTGAACGCCGCTGCGGTCAAATTCAGGGGAAGAGGCTAAATGGGTGCGGAGGCCACTGTTTTATTAGTCACCCCGCCTCCCTCTGGCTTCGGGCACAAAACAGACACGCGGCGAACCCCGGAAGACGGCAGCTGCCCACCAGCAGCTCACTAGTGAAGCATACACTGGCGCACAGGAGAGCCGAGGCTGCCCGTGCAGCGTCTCGGTCGGCCCCGAATGTTTTCCTGGCAGTGGGAAAGGATGTCCTTCCCCAAGGTACGAACGAAGTGGTCTTATGGTCTGATTCTCTGCAGACCCCCTTTCTGGGTCAGATTTGCCAACCAAGGCCTGGCCAGACACACAAAAGCGGGGCCAGGGAATGTGCTTCTGGAGATTCTGCTCTGTGTAAGTTGCCAGGCCCATTAGATTCTTGTAAAGCCGAATATTTCTGATGCTAATTTCCCCACAATCAGGCAAAAATCAGCCCTTTGTAAACCTGCTGGTGGGTAGGGGTGGGGAGACCCTTCCTTGAAAGGCGATGATGGGCCAGAGGCAAAGGATCTTCTAATTCTAGCAGCCCTGGTCCGACCAGGGCTGGGGAGCACTAACTCCCCAAATGCTTCGGTTTGTGGCAGGAGCCAATTAAGATCCGCCCCGCCCCCTCTTAACACCCTCCCCATCAGCCCTTCAAAAAGGGCTTTTCTTCAAGGACACTAAAGGTCTTCTACAGCACCCACACAGCCATTACCTGGAGTTCCCTTTCTGTTTCTATCTCTGGCTCTTTCTCCTTCCTCCAAATGTATGTATATAGTTGTATCTGGCTCATCTTAGCTCTGTATTTCCTCCCATTTCTCTGCCAAAGGCCCTTCTCATGATCAAACTCTCCTGACCATGGAAGTTAAGAGCAATTTGACCTTCTTTTTGTGCTCTCGGGGTGTAGCACTCCAATGTCTAATGTGCGGTACCCCATCATCAAAGTTTAATTTTAAGAAGCCTGATACCAGATGTGATTACTCTATAATCTCACATTCCAGTTTCTCAGACCACAAGCAATTAGGGCTGCTAAAATAGCAAACTGATGAATGATATAATTGCAGTCTAGACAAAATATACTATTCCTAAAGGTCTTATTTACTTGTTGAGAAAATGAACTGGGAGAATATCTTGGTAAATGTAAGATCAAGATTGCCACTAGAATGGATACAACTTCCAAAAACTTACGTCAGTTACCTGGAATTCGATGCACCAGAGGCACCCTGAATGGTAGTCTGAGACAGGACCGTGGTCTTCGAGGGGGCAACGTCTCTAACCCTCCTCTCCTGTTACTTTCACAAGGCCGGCATTTCTTATTTCCAGGCAAACCACATAGCTCCCTCCTCTCTAAAGGCTAATGAAACCTGAACGTCATAACCCTTACTACACCCTGTCACATCTTCATCAAAAAAGGATCAACATACGGAAAAGGGATCCCTCAGTCCTGCACCCTCTAAGAGCCCCGTGTTTACCTTTCATTTCGCCGCTGGACAGCTTTCTCATACTTTTTGCGAAGCTGTACCATCTCCTCCTCTATCACAGTGATGGTGTTCGCCAGCCTGTCCAAGTTGTTTAACTGTGTTTCCTTCTTCTCTTTCATTTCCTGAACTTTTGGTACAATTTTGCACATATCATTTTGCATGCTCTCTCTGATGGTAACATTGTTGGCCTGTTTCTGCAAGCTATTTTGTAGCTTTCTTTTAAAACGATGGGAAAATAGGTAAGATTATAATGTTCTTTAGTTTCTCTCAAGCAAAGCAAAGCAAGCTGTTCTAAATAGATCCTGCTTCAGTGTGTTCTTGGAACGACAAGAGTAATAGTAATGAGGATACTCATTACAGGATACTCTTCAGGAATGTCTGCAGTCTGCACAGCTCTTAGGTCCTCCTCCATGCTGGGACGCCTTCCCTTTGCTCATGACCTCATGTTACCCCCCTTTGTCAAAGCCGGACATTCACCACTGCTCTTCGGTCCCCAGGAGACTGTGGGGTCTAGGACAGAGGTGCCCTGTCTGACAATGTCTTTCGGCCCTGAGGAGATGCCTGGCTCAGTGCTGAGTGACATCATGGCCTCTGGCTACAGTACTTTACCGTCTTGTTGGGTGAGACCCTGATTAGGTCTCACCTGCCACCCCCACCCCCAGGCCATCCTCGCTAAAGGAAACTGGGCAATAGTGGCTGGCAGAGAAAGTCCAGGCTGTGCAGACTCAGGATATCAGGGACTAAGATAGGCGAAGGAGTCCAGATCTTAGCATGATGGTAAATTAGAAATTAATAAAACTACTATTTGCCGGATACCCTTCTGAGTGTTACTACATAGGTTAGCTCAATGACTAACTGAAAGTCCTATGAAAAAAGGACATTTTCATGGATAAGGAAAGTGAGCCAGAGAGAGGTAAGGTCACCTGCCTGAGGTCACAGAGCTGATAAGCATCAGGGCTGGGATTTGAGAGCCACTTCTCCCGACCACTCTGTGCATTGCCACCTGCAAGCACATTCCATGCTTTAAATCTGCAACTAGGGGATACTATTAAACAGTTTGGTTCTTTTCCAACTTCAAATGCAAATGATCAGATTTGTGCTTTTCTAGCCAGGCAGAAGAAAATCATCAAATCGTCAAAGTAAACATTATATATTAGTTTTTCATTCACTGAAAATGTGGTAACTCTCAAACCGATGTACATTGTGTCCAGATGTTTAGATTATTTATTATCTATTAGTGAGGTGTTTATTATCTATGAGCAAGAATTTTTTGAGCTCTCTAAAAGGCTTATCTTCTGTTTTGTGATCCCTAGGACATTTTTTAGTTCACATGAAATGGAAGACAAGGCTTTGAAGGGCAGTAGTTACAACTTTTACCTTTCTTGAGTAACTGCACTACTTCTTAAAATTTCCAGTTCATTTAGTGACATTTTATGCCGTTCTCTTATTTCATTTACTTTCTGGTGTGCTTTGTGCAGTAGGTTGACAAACTTGTTTCTCTCATTTCGAATCGCATCATACAATTTGGCAAATTCTTCGAGCCTGAGAAAATATAAACCATTTCTGTGAAACTTGCACAGTGAAAATCAGCATTTCCCTACCTCAGAAGAAAGATCGTCAGGTCATTCTTTTACCTCCGATGTATTTCATGTCTTTTCTTCTTGTGTAACCTGATTTCAAGATCCTTCGCTTTGATTTCCTTAACGAGGGTGTTATATTTTTGCTGAAATGTAAGGAATAGTAACAACATATGAATATCCCCAGCCAAACCCCACAACAGACCCCATACGCGAAGGCACAGTGGCCTTGGCAGCCGGCCTGTACTCATCAGGCAGGGGGAACAGGTCTGAAAATGGCCTGGCCTCCTGATCTGATTCATGTTGGGAAGACACAGCTTACTTAAGGAAGAGGATGAGGAAAGAGGGGTAAGAAGAAAGGCACCCATACAGGTTGAGTCTGAGGAAAAGCTTGGGGAATTATGGAAAGAAGAGTGGCTGTGGACCACGCAGCTTGCCTGGGTGAGCGTGTGTGTGACAGGCAAGGGCAGAGTGTTGACAGAAAGTTTTGATAAAGGCCACAGATGAAAGAAACCCTTTATGGCATTTCATGAGAGACTGAAGCAGTGTTTTTAAAATGTTTTTCCATTATCTTGTTTGAGGGGTGTTTACCTACACAATGAAGCAGCATTCTAGACCAGCTCTAAGATTATATATGAACATTTTTCCAAGAACGCAATCTTACCTCTAAAATCTTAAAAAGTTAACAAGTACTAAATACCCTGGAGATGTTCTTCAAATTTAAAGACAACCTAGCCCTGCATCTAAGGTAGGATAGAAATCATATTTGATGGAATACAAGACATTTCTGGCAGAAACTGGAGGAAACAGGTTCCATCAGCTTTGTCACAGAGATGGTGAGAGCAAACCAGCTGGAGTGGGTGATTTGAAGAAACAAGCTGTCTGAGACAAGACTGAGGTGCAGTGATCTTTTTTATATTACTCTCCATGAGAATGGGAATCCAGATGCTAACACTTAGGTAACTATGCCTGACAAATAAACTATAGGTGTGAAATGTAGCGTCATCTACTCTATTTTAGGGTGACAGCAACATCTTTTCTTTCTCCAGGTTTTTTTATTTTTAAAGGATGTAGAGAGGCATGTAATATGAAAGGAAATTCATGACGTTTAGTGCTGTCTTATGGAAATTGTAGCTAACTGCAACTAATGTTTAACACAATAATTTCCAATGCTATAAATACTCAAGGAATAAACATTTTCCTTTATCAATTTCCATATCTCAAAAGGAAGAACTGTCTTATGCTTTACTATAAATGAGCTTGCTTAGGGGCTGGGGATTTAGCTCAGTGGTTGGAGCGCTTGCCTAGCAAGCACAAGGTCCTGAGTTCGGCCCCCAGCACCAAAAATAAATAAATAAACTAAATGAGCTTGCTTAATACCAGGTTTGATACACACAGATGAGTCACACACAGAGAACAGGTGTTTCAGCTTTGGGGGCTAAGCAGAATTTGTCTAATTCATAAAACACATCAGTTTTCCTATCACAATGAAGTACGCCTCTAGGGTTCCTAAAATTTCTAAGAAGAAAAGAGAGGGAGTTTTCAACTCTGAGAAACTCTTCTCAGCCAGCAGCAGCTAGTTTTGAGAACATGGTTCCCACCAGCCCGTCCCAGTTCCTGACTCGGTAGTGGGTGCTCCTCGGGTCTCTACCCTCCTGCCCTGTCACTCCTCTCTGCAGCTGCCTCTCGCCTCTCTTTCCCATTCCTGCCTGGCTGCCGTCTTTCCCCTACCGAACCCAGCTGCTCTGAACTCTGCTAGGCTTGCTGCAGCCTTCATGAGGAAGATCGCAACTGAGTGACCTTTACTTGTCACCTCTCCACTCTCTGGTGTCACTACTTGACACCCCTTATCCCATATTCCCCTGTGCCAAACATGCTGAACTTTTAATTTCTCAAATGTTAAGGTGGAAAAATAGTGAGTGGGGATGTGAGGAGTGTGCTGTGGGTCATGTGACATAGATCTTTCTCCTCCAGTTTTCTCTGCAAAATCTCTCCGACTCCATTGCTCATTAAAGCTCTGGTGTGTGACAGTTCTTTCTGGGGGAGTCAGAAGAAACGCTGCCGCCGGCGAGTAACCACTCCAAATGAGAACAGCCAACCTCTGGGTCATACAGTTAATTCCAGTATTACATTTAAGGCCCATGTCATATCATGCTCATGTTTAACGGAATTTCCAGGGATAATATGGACATAGTCCTTACACGGAATAAATAATTCCACTGTTAGAATTTTAGCTAGCATGGCAGGAGGGTTTTGTTTTGGGATGTTGCACTGGGCTATCTCTGGCACTGTGTAGGAGCCTGGGAAAAACATGGTGTGAAGTAGTAACTAAGGGTATCCAGGTGTTGATTTGAATGATATTTGCATAATTTGGGAGGGAGATCTGTCAAATGCTACGGCTCTTGAGTTGTTCCTAGGAAAATCACAGTAGGATCTGTGACCCTGGATTCTAACTACCGACTGTGCAGCTGCCAGCTCTGTCCACTGGAGACCCCTACCTTTTACTTACTGAAATAACTGAGTATTTGAATCTGCTGCTCATTGTAATTGGCCTATTTCCCTCCCTCCCCACTTCTCTCTGTCTCTCTGTCCTAGTTACTTTCCTCGTTGCTGAGACAAAATACCTGACACCCAAAGTTAAAAGAGGAAAGGTTTCTTTTGGCTCACAGCTTGTGGAGGTTTTAGTCCATAGTCAGCTGGTTCCAAGGCAGGGTGGCATGGCAGAGGGGCACCACAGAGGAGAAACAGTCTATGGCAGGGCAAGCAGGAGGTAGCAAGCAGCAAAGGCGGCAACAGCAAGCTTCCCTTTCCATTTTATCCCACCCAAACTGTAAGATTTTTGGGTGGTGCTACCTACACCCAGGGTGGGGCTTCCCATTACCCACACCCAGAACTATGATAAGCCAATTAGTGGACTAATCCAGTACCACACACCCTTAATTCCAGTATCACACCCTTAATCCACATTTACATACCCTAAATCTGGTCATTTCTGAAAAACTCCACCTATGACTGCATGAGGCTTTGGGGGGACATCCAGACACAAAGCAAAATACTGTCTCTCTATCTCTGTCTCTTTTTTCTCTCTCTGAATTGCTGACTAATGCTAATCAAATTGTGGGATTATTGTTTTCGATGCATAATTGAGTCTCATTTAGGGAAAGTTTATAGCCAGTAGGATATGAAGGAGACATACTATTGTCATTGTTTTCTAATGAACATTTTGAGAGAATAAGGCTCTCCTGACCTCTTGTAGTAATTAACCCTGGTTACAAAGACGTAGTTACCTTGACTTTCAGGAAATCCTTGGACTTTTGCTCCCTTTCATCGGTTTTGACTTTTATCACATGAACAAGATTGAATACCAAATTTCGCAAGGTTTCTTGCTTCTTCATAAGCTTATTTTCTTCAGCAAGTTGTTGTTCTACTAACTTCGACTCAGCTTCTGATAGAACTTTCTTTTGAAAAGCACAACGGAATTATTTGTTTGAAGGGACACAATAAGACTAATACCTCAGAGTTTTTATTTCCTGTGTAGATTTAGTAAAACATAAAACAAAGTAACTCCACTGTTTTAGCTCCATTTCCCCTTTATTTTTATAAAAGAATATGCAAAACAGTGGGTTAACATGATAGAACTTTTTCTTATTCAGACTGTTTTGAAGTTACTATAAGAAAAAACATAAAAGTACGTTTTAAAATACTTAAGCAATAGCTTGAATAAACAAAAAATGAATTTTTAAATTAGATGTTAGTTAAATAAACCCTGGTATTCACTTTTAATGTGATCAATAACCCTTGTATTTCAACATCTTATTGGTTCATATAAGTTTTGCCAGTTCAGATACATCTTTTTTCCTCAAATCTAATGTACGGTTGGAGCGAATTTTAATTTGAGGAAAGGCTGGGGATGTGGCTCAGTAGTGAGCACTTGCCAAACATATGGTTGTCCCTGGGTTCCATCCCCAGCACTACAACAACAACAAAAAATAAAAAATAAAAAAAGGAGGAAATAAGTTCACATGAAGCAGGAGGACACTGTGATGATTGTCCTCTTTGGTTAGGTTGTATGGAGCAGATGAAAGCACATGACTGTATTACTGAGATAGAAGTTTATGCAAGAGCTTATACTCACCTGCTGGGCCAAATTCCTCTTAGTGACTTCAACTTCCTTGTGGAGTTCTCTCCTTCTTTCAGATAACACAGAATTATCTTTAGGGATCGCATCCATCTGGAAATCAAAATGTAAAACAGACACTTGTATAAGAAGGAAACCATGTGGTCAACCCCATCATATACTTTTTGAAAAAGGTGGGTAAATTATGACTCTGGAGTTTAGAGGACCTACCTCTGATGCTGAATATTCTATATAGTGTCATAGCAAACTAAAATATGAAGACCTGCCAAACATCTACAGTTCATCAGCTGTAAATATTTTATCATTCATTTAGAAATATATCTTATTAATAATCACTAATATATTTTGAGCATTGATGAAATGCCTGGCAAGTTCTAAGAGTTTATATACATGATCTTGTTTAATGCTCACAATAACCATCAGGTCGGGCATACTGTTATCTCCAGTTGGGCAGATGAGCAGAATGAGGCTGGAATGCATATAAGCATCTTGCCCCGACTATGCAGGTGTCATGGGGCAGTTAACATCAGAGCCTCCGATCCTGATGCTAACACTGCTTGACACTGTTCTCCTCGCTCCTGTCTCAGCACCATGGAAACATGCATTTATGAGGACCATTCAAATGACAGTTGTTACACTGACTAAACGTGAGTTCATCTATGAGTCCCAAAGCGTACAGAAAAAAATAGAAGCTACTTCTCACTAACAGTGGGAATAGCTTGCTACTTAAACAGGGCAGTTTGATGGGACGCCCTTAAACGGGGCAGCTGGGAAGCTCTTATGGGAAAGAAAAGCCTCTTAACTTTTTTTACTGACACCTACAATTCTCATCATTCTCTTTTTGGTGTATTGGCTTGTGCTCCTGACCTGTGTTAAATTACTTTGGGAACAGGGGAGCATCTCAATCTACCAGTCTTTGTTGTCTGTTAGGAATGATCTTGACAGAGTCTATCACAGATTCCTCACGAGAAAGAGAGGAAGAAGACCCGTGGCAGCTGATGGGGGAGGGGAGGCATTCAAGGATGCAGAAAGGGCACCTTGGAGTGCTCACAGTCTACACGACTTTGGAGCTTTCTAGGAAGAGTACCCAATGCCCTCTGCCGTGGCTCATTCCTACTGTGACAACAGTAGGCACCAAAGCTGCACACTGGCCAAAACTTGTCTCAAGAGGGCAGTATCATGCTGGTTAGTGACTTACAGGTCACCTAATGGGCTCTCTCCAAGTGTCGAGCTGCTATTTTAAAGTAGTTGAATGTGTCTCTGCATGTCCCATCATCCACCATCCTTTGTGTCTGCAGAACCCTCACTCTGTACTCTCAGGGGCCCAGCAATATCTGGCTTCCCGCAGCCTCCCCTGCCTGGACAGCTAGCTGTCGGGAAGCATACACTGGCTGAGGAGGAGAGACGTGGTCTTGTGAAACCCATAGAACAATATACAAAATCTTGTGGTTTTAATGAACAGGTAGTTGTTATAGTAGGTTGGAAAAGGGAGAGCTAAATGTAGACTTGAATAATCAGGGAAGACTTCATGGAAGAGGCTGGAAGGCAGTGAGGAACAGCAGGATTTCTCCTCTTGGAAAGTAGAGTTAAGCCTCCTGGTCAGAGCAAGTCCAGCAAGCATCCTGAGTCCTGTGCGGTCCTCAAGCTCCTCATGCCCTGCTCCCAGGGAAGGCAAGTCTGTGCCTGACGCCCACCTGGGACCAGGAGAGCTTGCAATGTTTTGCAGCAAATCTGATTACAGCTACTGTGCCAACTAAAGGCTCCCAACAGATTTCTCTGATTTGAGGTCTCAGACATTTTGGTTCTTTGCACTGTTTTGAAGTACAAACCATACTGCAATGAATTGTACTCATTTTTACATTGTGGCTAGCACTTCTCTGATACTTGTTTTTAGTTCTCCATAAAGCCCAGCCCTCTAGTCTCAGCAGGAATTACTTATGCTTGGTTTGTGGAAAAGGCAGCAGAGCCTGCTCATCACCCTCCACTTTAACCTTACAGCAGAGCTTCACTGTTCAAAGCTATGAAGTACCCAGGAGCCCTCAGACTGCTGTGCAGCTGCGGGTAGCCAGATGGGGCAGGACAAGCTAATGAAATGGAAGGGGAAGCCTGCCAGGTAGGGCTCCTGGGACTGTTTTCCTGTGAAAAAGACAGAGGCAACCTTTTGTTCTCTGGCCCACCCCTTCTTGGGTGAGTTTATGCCTAACAGTTAAATGGCCATCTTGCGACCATGGGGAAGATACACACACACTGAGATGACAAAAAAGAAAGTTAGAAGAATTTCATTATGTGAATAAAACAACTCCCTATTTAGTAAAGCCACTAGAATTTTCTGTTACCTGTTGAAGCCAAGTTACAAATCTAATTGACGTATCTTTTTAAAGAAAATCTTCCTAACCTGGAAAATACACTGGAGTTAGACTGAAATGTCCATTAATGTGGAAGGAAAAAAAATCTTTCAACTACGAAAAGTCCTGTTATGGCCCCTCAGGTCTGTGAGTGCTTCTGCCACAGACAGGGTCAAAATCCAGTAATGCGGGAAAGATCTAGGACTAAAGACCCTGCCAACTCTGTCTCACTCTCTCTTTTTTTTTTCCTTCCCTTTTCCAAGTCATTGATAACAAGTAGAGCCAACCACACCCATGTCACAGAGGAAAGTTCTGGAGACATAAAGGACACAAGAGCCAAGAACCACATATACCTAGAAGACCCTGTAACAATGGACTCTTCCTAGAAAAGCACTGATACTTGTCTTAAAGTAAACTCCCATAAACAAAATATAAAATCAACATGGAAAACAAACTAAAAGGGGGAAATGAATATATGTACAAAGAAAATGACAAGATGTAGAAGTAAAACACAATCCCAGACCCCTAGCTGACCCAGAACAAATCCAGAGGACAATGAAAGAGAGGAAATCAGAAGACACCCAACCAAACTTTCAGAAATGATAGCAGCATTATATTATGTATTATATTGGGAAAGGGAAAAAAATATCCAAATGGGAAAGGGAACAAGGGAGGGGGAAAGGAACAGAGGGACAAGAGAAATAAGAAAGGGAAGGAAAAAATGGAAACAAAGCTTTTGTAAATAGGAAGGGAGAAGGAGGTGAGAGGAGGGGAATGAGAAAAAGAGAAGCAAGAAGATATATCATGTATATGTAAAATCCCCTATGATGAATGTTATCACTATGTACATCTAAAATGTACTATTAAAATAAAATTTAAAAAAAGAAAGACCTCTTAAAAATAGTTACAGACTATGAAAAATCACTACAATAGCTGCAAGATGATGCAAAGAAGAACAATATAAGAGTGATTGGAGTGAATGTAAAAGCAGGAGAACAGTGCAAAGGATCTAAAAAGATTATTTACAGAAGTAATGACAGAAAACTGCCCAAGCATGAGAAGAGAACTTGACATACAGATAAGTGAGGCATATAGAACCCGAATTATCCATGGCCAAAATTAATCTACACTACGACATATAATAATCAAGATTCCAGAAATTCAACAAAAGAACAGAGTACTGAAAATTGTTAGTGAAAAGAAAAAATATCACCTATCAAGGTAAACCCGTCAGAATCACAGCAGACTTCTTAACACAAACCCTGAAATCAAGGAATGCCTGGAGTGAGATATTTCAAGCCATAAAAGAAAACAATCTCCAACACAGATTGATGTACCCAGCCAAACTATCTTTCAAACTCAACAATGAAATAAGACACTTCCATGACAAAGAACAACTGAAGAAATTTATGATCTCTAAACCACCTCTACAAAACATTTGGAAGGATATCCTAGAAAAAGAAAAAGGAAACTATAATTACAAGGACACTAATTAAAAGAACCCACTAGGCAAGACAAGAAGTCAAACTGAGGTGAAACACAGAACCAACAATAGAAAAGATCTATGACAAAGATAAGTCAATACATAACAGCTGTAACCATCAATGTAAATGGTCTCAACTCATCAATCAAAAGAAACAGACTAGCAGAATGGATCAAGAAACAAGATCTAGCAATATGCTGCATACAAGAGATACATTTAACCCAAAAGGAAATTCATAGCCTGAAAATCAAAGGATGGAAAACAGTATTTCATGCAACAGGAATCCAGAAAAGAGCAGTGGTAGCTATCCTAATCTCAGACAAAGTGAACTTCAAACCAAGACTGCTCAAGAAGGACAAGAAGGTCATTACATACTTCTCAAGGGAAAACTCCAAGAGGAAAAAATAACAATCATTAATATTTGTGCACCAAATATCGGTGCACCTAACTACATAAAACAAATATTAAGGAACATGAAAGATCAAGTAAACACCAGCACAATTATAATGGGAGACTACAATACCCCACTGTCACAAATAGACAGATCAACTAGATGAAAAATTAACAAAGAAATATCAGAACTGAATCAAATCTGTGAACAAATGGACTTAGCAGATGTCTACAGAGTGTTCCACCCCACAACAGCAGAATACACATTCTTCTCAGCTGCACATGGGACGTTCTCCAAAATAGAACACATACTAGCCCATATAGCATGTTGAATTAAATGTAAGGGAATTGAAATTATCCCATGCATACTGTCAGACCATAGTGCAATAAAACTGGAATTCAATGATAATAGAAACCAAAAAAAAAAAAAAAAACCACATAAACACATGGAAACCAAATAACATCCTTCTGAACAACAGCTGGATCACAGAAGAAATTAAAGAAGAAATTAAGCAATTTATACAGTTAAATGATAATGCCAATACAACATACTGGAACCTATGGGATACAATGAAAGCAATGCTATGAGGGAAATTCATGGTGTTGAACTCCCACATCAGGAAGACAGAACAAGCTCAAATAACCAACTTAATGTTGAACCTCAAACATCTAGAAAAAGAAGAACAAATCAAACTAAAACCTTGTACGAGAGAGGAAATTATTAAGAGCAGAGCTGAAATTAATGCAACTGAAACTAATAAAACAATAAAAAGAAGCAACGAATCAAAGAGTTGGTCCTTTGAAAGATTAAATAAAATAGACAAACCCTTAGCCAATCTTATTAAAAAAAAAAAAAAAGGAAAGAAGAGACCCAAATCCGTGCAATAAAAAATGAAAGGGGTGAAGTCACAACTGACCTTGTGGAAATCCAAAGGATCATCAGCACCTGCTTCAAGAACCTATACTCAAACAAGTTGGAAAACACTGAAGAAATGGACAGATTCTTAGAAACATATGAACTACCAAAACTGAATCAAGATGACATAAAAATACTAAATAACCCAATATCAGCTATTGAAATTGAAGAGGTAATTAAAAACCTACCAACAAAGAAAAGCCCAGGTCCTGATGGTTTCACAGCTGAATTCTACAAGAAATTCAAAGATGATCTAATACCACTACTCCTCAAATTCTCTAATGAAATTGAAAAGGAAGCAGTAGTTCCAATCATTCCTGGAAGCAAGCATTACCCTGATACTAAGACCAGAAAAGGATCCAACCGTAAAAGAGAACTGTGGGCCAATTTCCCTAATAAACATAGATGCAAAAATTCTCAATAAGATACTAGCAAACAGAATGTAATGGATTATCAAGAAGATTATACATTACGATCAAGTGGGACTCATCCCAGGGATGCAGGGATGGTTCAACATATGCAAATCAATACATGTAATACACCATATCAACAGAATCAAAGACAAAAATCACATGATCATCTCGATAGATGCAGAAAAAGCATTTGACAAACTCTAACACCCATTCATGATAAAAACTCTACAGAATTTAGGAATAAATCTATATCTAAATCTGATAAAAGCCATCTATGACAAACCAACAGCCAACGTCACACTAAATGGCCAGAAACTGGAAGCTTTCACACTAAAATCTGGAACTAGACAAGGTTGGCCACTATCCCTACTATTACTCAATATAGTTCTAGAAACATTAGCCAGAGCAATCAGGCAAGAGAAAGAAATAAAAGGAATAAAGATAGGAAAGCAAGAAGTTAAACTATCATTATTTGCAGATGACATGATACTCTGCATAGAATACCCAAAAAAATTCTGCCATAAAACATCTAGATTTAATAACTAAATTCAGTTGTATAGCTGGATACAAAGGCAACACCCAAAAGTCAATAGCCTTCCTATATACCAATAACAAACTCACTGAGAAAGAAATGAGAAGATATTCCTTTTACAATTGGATTAAAAAACATGAAATACTTAGGAATCTATCTAACAAAGCAAGTAAAAGATCTTTTCACTGAAAACTACAGTACTCTAAAAAAGGAAATTGAAATGGATATCAGACAATGGAAAAATATCCTGTTTTCTTGGGTAGGAAGAACCAACATCTTGAAAATGGCCATACTTCCTAAATTACTATACAGATTTAAAGTAATTTCAATCAAAATACCAATAACATACTTGACAGAATTAGAGAAAACAATTATGAAATTCATCTGGAACCAGAAGAGACCAAGAATAGCAAAAACAATCCCGGGCAGCAAGAACAAGGTAGGGGGCCTCACAATCTCCGACTTGAAATTATACTACAAAGCTACTGTGATAAAAACAGCATGGTACTGGCAGGAAGACAGACCCGAGGACCAATGGAACAGGCTAGAAGATGCAGAAATAACTCCAAACGCACTCAAATACCTCATCTTCGACAAAGGAGCCAAACACCCTCACTGGAAGAAAGATAGCCTCTTTAATGAATGGTGCTGGAAGAACTAGCTTGCCACATGCTAAAAATTAAAACTATATATATGTCTCTCACCATGTACTAAGCTAAAATCAAAGTGGATCAAGGATCTAAACATTAAAACAGAAACACTAAATCTACTGGAGAATAGAATAGGAAAAACTCACAAAGACATAGGTGTAGGAAAAAAATTTATGAACAGAACACAGACTGCACGGAAAACAATACAAAAAAATCAATGCTTGGGACCACATGCTATTAAAAGGCTTTTGCACAGCAAAAGAAATCACCAATGGAGCAGGGTGAAAACCCAGAGATTGGGAAAAAACTTTTGCCAGCTGTCCCACAGACAAAAGTCTAACATCTAGAATATATAAAGAACTCAAAAAAATCAAACCTCCCAAATTTAAAGACCCTATCCAAAAATGGGCATCTGAAATGAATAAACATTTCTCAGATGAAGAAATAAAAATAGCAAATAAATATACGAAAAAGTGTTCAACATCACTGGTCATTTGAGAGATGCAAATCAAAACAATGATAAGATTCCATCTCATTCCAGAAAGAACAGCTATTATCAAGAAATCAACCAATAACAAATGCTGGTGGGGCTGTGGAGAAAAAGGAACCCTCCTCCACTGTTGGGGGGAATGTAGACTGGTCCAGCCACTATGGAAATCAGTATGGAGACTCCTGAAAAAACTACAACTAGAGGTTCCATTTGACCCAGCTATTCTTGGTATCTTCCCAGAAGAATTTAAAACATCATACCACAGCGATATATACACAACCATGTTCATGGCAACACAATTCGTAATAGCTAAGTCTTGGAAACAACCTAAATGCCCAACAACTAAGGAATGGCTAAAGAAGATGTGGTTTTTCTGCACAGTGGAGTACTACACGGCTATAAAGAAGGATAAACTAGAGACATTTGTAGGTAAATGGATGCCCCTTGAGAACATACTCTTAAGTGAAATAAATCAGGCACTCATCATTACACATCAAATTGTTTCTCTGACATGAGAAACCACAAGTGTAAATAAGGACAAAATGTTTTAATAGATATTATATAAAAGGAAGATAATATTCAAAAGAGAGGAGAACTAGAAAGGGAGAAGGGGGAAAAGAAGGAAGGGAAAAGGAAAGAAAAGGAAAGGGAAAGGGAAAAATGGAAAAGTGGAAATAAAACTGCTGCAAATAGGGAAGGGTCAGGGAGCAGAAGGGAGGAATCGGGAAGATACAAGACACATCATGTACAGGTACAAAATAACCATGATGAATGTTATGTATACAATGTACCAATACATGGTCCTGAGGTGACTTGAGACGTTTATCACTCATTGTGAGACCCAAATAGCATACACCTACAGATTCGTTAAGCTTATTTTAGTTCTTTGGCTTGATCTTTATAACATGGCATTTCACCGTTTAAAAAAATGTGTTGCACAAGGCCCTGAGTTCGATTCCCAGCACCAAAAAAAAAAAAAAAAGTGTTGTAACCAAATGAAGTATGGAAATTAATCATTTTCTGCTCCTCACCTCTATTGCCAATGCTACATCATAGGAGTTACTGTTAGTAGTTTTGGTGTCTACTTCAACACACAAATAATCATCTGTAATGTTGTAAGAGTTAAGAAATCAGGCATTATTCTTTTGCTGTAAACATCCTCCTTCTTATTTGCTAACAGTGAGCCATGACAGAATGTGTAACACTTTGATATTTTTCTAAATATTCCAAATGTTCATGAGACTTGTTTCTTGAGCTTCATGTGAGTCTCTCTGAACAGTCAAATGCTGTGGGAGAATCAAACAACTGTCTCTGGGGGAGATAAATTCTGAAGCATCCCTGGAGTCCTGTGCACTCACCTTTTTTCTCTTTCTTCCTGGGATTGCATGCAAGTCTGGGATACCCAGCAGGGGCAGCTGGCCTGGGCCACGCCTGCTTTAAGTACTGCTGGTGGTGGGCAGAGGTCAGCTAATTACAAGTCAAAGGTCTGAGAGAAGGGTGAGCAGCTCACTGAAACCCTATTAGGACAGTAACACACATTTTTCTCGAAATCACTGAAGGAAGAAGATTTAAGTACATCTGAGTTTCTTCTAGTTTAATTTCTTTTAGTTTTATATTCAATGGGTGCTATTTTCTAAGCTTAATAGTTAGGAGTGTCATCATATAAATACCTGTATTTGCTAAAAATCTGAGTAACTTGTGAGCATTCCACTACAGACTCCGCTTTAGTCAAGGGCCTGTTTAGATCAAGAAAGCCCCTCAAAGGCCACCTTTTAGAAGGTAATTCAATCACGAGGGTGCTGTGCTTATTCGTGTCCCTGGATGAGTTCAGAGCTGAGTGTGCTGCTGGAGGTGGGGCCTGGTGGGAAGAGCGGGTCACTGGGGCGTAACCTGGAAAGGTCTCTCTCTCATCCTGGCTCCTCCTCTCTCTGCTTCTCAGCCACCATGATGTGAGGAGCTCTCCTTTGCTGTGGCCCTTGCCACGCTGTTCTGCCTTGGAGCCTGCCAACATGGACTGAAACATGAGCCAAAATAAACCTCCCCTCCTTTGAGGTGCAGGTGTTGGGGATTTTGTCCCAGAGATGGGAAAGTGACTCATGTAAAACCATTCCTTATGTATTTCGTGTCTATCCGGGTCCCCCCTTAGTGATAAACCTCACCACTAGAAACAGCTCCCTGTTAGCTTTATAGCACCTCTGCTTAAAAACAAGTGTAAGCAGATAACCAAGGATCATGACATATTGGAGAAAATGTCTAATAAAAGGTGAAAACAATGCAAACACACACAATCTAGGAAAAACTAGTTTGAAGAAAACAAAATTTATGCAAGAAGAAGAAACTGTCACTAGTATCTTCAGTGAGGTAAGAGAAGATATGAAATATGAATAAGGATGCCATAAAGCAGAAACATAGAACAGAAAGAGCTCATGGAAACATAAAATATGAGAGCAGGATGAAAGAGTAGAAGGGCCGGAAAGAAAAGTTGAAGAAATCTCCCTGATAACAAGTAAAAAAGACAAAAATGAATGGGAATAGAAAGGAAAAATACAAGGAAATTAGAGGACTCTTTTAGAAGGTCCAGCATCTTCATGAAAGAACTCCCAGGAAGAGAGGACGGAGAAAAGAGGGGGCACAAAATCAACAAACTAGTTCAAGACAGACGCTCAGAGGCCCCAGCACAAAATGCAAAATAAAGAAAATGACATTCCCAGTGCACACAGGAATATCATTGTGAGATATAAAAATTCTGGAGGCAAGTAAAAGATCCTACAAGCTTCCAGCACAGAAAAGAAAGCTTTCAAATAAAAGATCAAGAACCAGAATGACACCAAGTTTTCTCAGTGGTGACTTCAGAAGCCATAAGGCAACCGGCCTTCGTTCTGAGGGAAAACGATTTCCAACCTCACGTTACATAGCCAGTAAGATTATCATCTGTACAGTAAATTATTAACTGTGTGCTGTTTCATATCACGTATTTTCTGATAGGCAAGATCATAAAAATTACTTTCCACTCTCATTTTCTCAGGAAGTTATGGGAAGGCATGTTCTCCCCACGAAAAGGAAGCAAACTGAGACAGAAACATAAAAGACCTTCGGAGAAATGTTCCAACCCCCGAGAAAGGTGAAGGGGCTGCCTACGGTGAGCGCCCAGAGGAGTCAGTCTCACTTTAACAGGTCAGAGGCACAAGCCCGCCCGGCACTTTCAGCTAGCTGCGGTGGAACTGAACACAAATGGCGTCACCGAACGCCAGCTCCAGACAAAGCCACTCTGCGATTCTGATGGAGCGAGACAACAACAAGACCGCTCTGTAACTGTGTTTGAACACAGACACAAACGTGAGCTTTGGCCAAGCCACAAAACGCCACACTCTCCCCACTTCTGTACAGCCTTCTGCACCAATTACAGCTTTCCTCTATGCAACCCTTTCTCCTCCCGGCTAAGATTTACTAAGATATTCCACCACAGAACTACTCTCGTTTCCTGACAACGTCCATTTCCTTACGCCGTCCCTAAATCACAGAACATGAGCCCCGGGCCCTCTACGCCCTTTCTGTCCCTTCTGTGGAGACTTCCTGCTGCTCCCGGATGTGTGTTCTCCTTGGTCGCCATGAGTAGTAAGCTCAGCTCTTTCACTGCAGGTGTGTGCTTGCTGGTGAGAGGTCAGGAATGCGACTTAGAAGTGACTTGTTCAAGAGGAGTAAGTGAATACAGTAACAAATGTGTTTTAACTGAGAAAACTGATGCAACTGGAGAACAGTTTGGGGTTGAAATAATAATAAGTACACAGAAAAATAGGCAAATGAAAAAATGGGATGCTTATAAATTCCTGGAAAGACAAAATTTTGTAAGAAGGGCAATTATATAACATTATAGGATTCTGATGTGCATAAACTTTATGTACAAACCTTACGACAGTGTGAACCCCCCAAATTCTTAACTAACCAAAATTATGACACGAGGATACTGGGTATATGGAGGGACAAGAAATGTGTGTATGGTGAAAGGGGTCTAATCCTCATCTTTTATAGTGAAAAGTACAAAGATCAGTTCTAAAACTGAAGACTCAAGTAAAAGCATTATGGGCATGTTGTGCAGGGTACGAAGAGATTCCAAAATAAAAGGTTGCAGGAGCAGCACTAGATGAGGAAGAGAATAGCAAATACAAGGTGGGAAATCAGATTAAAAATAGCAAATACATGGGGAAAAAAATTCTCCCTTTTCATGCCTGAGGCAACATTACTAATCTTTGCCTCGCAGTTACCACGGAGAGCCACCACCAAGCGAATGGAGCCGACACTGGGGGTGAAATCTATTTGCCTTGTTAGAACACACAATATTTAAGATTCTTCTCCGTTCTTTCATTCTGTTGAGAGTCTTAGCAGGTGGGTGACACATGGATATGCCGGTTAAGCATATTAATTTGGCAGCAAAATACAGAGCGGATTAGACATGGAAGGAAGAGGTCCCGGCAGAAGCTGGCGGGCAGCTGCAGTTGTCAGGGAGCGGGCGTCAGCAGAGTATCTGAGGCTTATCAGCAGGGCTGACCGTGCAGTTTCTCCACAGGAATAAGACCGCATCTTCATAATCCTACCCTGGCTATGGAGGTTTCTCCAGCCTTTCGGGAGTTCATTTGTGTAAAGGAAGGAAAGCAGAATTTACTGAGTACCTTCATAGTACCATGCACTTTCACGTTTGAAATCCCTTTTATTCCTTGCAATAATTCTGGCTCAAAGTTTGGGAACAATCTAAGACAGGAAGCAGTCCGATGGACCCAGGGACTAACCCCGACTCTGACTCAATGCCGGAAGTCCCCTCAATAAAGAATGTGGCTGAAACTGCCTTGAGTACCGGAAAGGAGTCACGAAGAGACAAAAATGCAGAACTATGTTTAAATCAGAGCAAAGAGAGATGGAATCTCTAGAAAACTACAAGTAAAGAAAATTCGTAATACATGAAATGTGATATTCACCTAGCACAAGGACAGTGCTGCTGTGGTCACACAATCTTGGACATGCTCTTGTGTTTAGAAAGAGAATAACCTCACAGACTCACGATATGCAAACCCTGCAGTCCCCGTCCTAAAATGCAGACAGAGGTTGGTGCCTCTTCAGCGCCACATGGACGTCAGTGAGCCGTGTTTCACGGCAGAGGTGACTGTAATGGGTTGTATTATGTCATGTAACTGTGATGTCTTCGATTCCAGTCCAACCTGCCAGATCCTCATGGTCATGGACGGCTCTGTTTTGCCTGAAGCCAACCAAGTCCCCGTGCCCATGGCAGGCCCATCTTCCACCTGCTTGGCCTGGAACTGGCAAATGCTTGGCTGCCTCTGCTCAGCAGGAAGGGGTCTGCCTTTATGAAATTTTCTTCCCACAGCTCTCATATGTCTTAAAACATATGCTTTCCTTTCAGCTTATTTTTCTGGGTGTTACAGCAGGAAGTATGGTCCGTTACAATATTTAGTATTTTTAACTAGAAGTGGAACAGCAGAGTAAAATTTTGTATGAGATTTATGTGTCTCTTTTGTGGTAGTTAATCTACATTACCTGGTAGAGGTGAACTTAAGTCTATTTAGTGTCTGTCATCTTTTGGAATCAATCTTGTGACTTTTATCAGTGTATAATACATTTTGAGATATCTCCAAAGGAGAAGAATGCTTTGCTGAGTCCATTTAAGGAGAATGCTTTGTTGAGTCCATTTAAGGAGAATGCTTTGTTAAGTCCATTAGAAATACACTTAACAGACTCACCTTACTACTAGAATCACAAAACTGGTTAATAAAGGCAGTGATAAGCTTTAATCCCACCGTTTAAAACAATCTTACTGAGTGGCTGGTTGGTCAATAATTCATGACTGTTTCATCAAGCAACACTGGTGGACTTTCAGAGACTCCTGCTCATCACGTTTCGGCTTCTAGCGATGTTTTGAACACATTATACCTGCTATTTACTATCGACCTCACTAGAACTGAGGTGGTGGCCCCTGGGTTGAGGTTTGCCCATAGTTCTAACTTAAAATCCCAGTGCACTGGGCTTTGGGTTAAGGTGGACTACCTCAACCAACGTTCCCAACAAGAATAACTGGGAAAGTTGGATTAAAAATGTGTTGGAAGGCATTCAAGTTACAAAGGTAGATAGAGTTAAAGCCTTCCAAGGTTTTAGCACTGCCCGGGAAGTAGTAAAATACTAACTTATACTGGACACTACTGAGTCAAGGATAACAGCTGTAGTCTTTACGATAACCACACAAAGAATAGAAAGAGAATACACATCTAACTAAAGCACATCTGAAGTGGGGAAAGCAGAACAATATAAAACAGATAATTATTCCAAAAGAAGAAAATGTGGGAGAGAAAATGAAACTAAAACAGATGGGACAGGGAGAAATCGATAAAACTATCATAGATACATGTCAAAGTGTATCCACAATTACATTAAATGTTAATTTTTGGGCTAAATAGAAGAATTGAACGGCAGAATCTCTTAGACCTGATTTTGAAAGTGTGTGCTGTGTATGAGACGCACAAAAAGAATGAAGGTAAATGAAGAAAGGAAATACCATGCAAAATCTAACCGAAACCAGCCAAACAAAGCCAGTATAACTGACATCATTGTATTAATAGCCGATAAAATAAACTTTTAAGGCAAAAAGAGTTACTAGAGTTAGTTTCCAGAGAGACAAAAATCAACCTACCTGTTGGAGTTGTAATAAAATTATTCAAAACGTGTAAGAGTAAATAGCTATTTTATATTTTTTGCAAATGAGTAAAAACATCACCTTTTATCGTCTCTCTGAGACAGAAAATTCAGAAAAAGATTATGCAAGTCACCTGACAGTGAGACCAAGTTCTAGCTGTTTCCAACTCTCTTGACCTAACAATTATGTCACATTTTGTGTAAGGTTGATCTTTCAGTTAGGAGGCCAAATTGTGTTAGAGAAGTAAACAACCCCCAAACACCACAGCTCCAGACAACGAAAGCTATTTCTTACAAATGGAGATGACGCTGCAAGACCACAGCTGGACACAGCACTCCCGGCTGCCAGCGTCTTTGGCACCTCCACATACCATGGCCTTCCACGGTCACCACGGGAAGGGAAGCGACTCGAGGGTCGCACACATGCTGGCCGAAGGTGATGAGTCACTCCTGTCCAAAACCCATCAGCCGGAACTAGCTACGGGGCCCTGCTCAGCTGCAGTGGGCACTCGCTGTAGGAGAGGAGGGGCACGCAGGGGTGAGGGGGCAGGCGCCTCTACCACGGCTGGAAACCATCCAAGCTCCCTGAGTCCCCAGAGTACAGCCGTTCTGAAGACAACGGGGAGGGTTCTACACCCCCAGCTGCTGCTTCTCACCCTTCTTCACCGAAGGATGCAGTGACCCGGGCTCCAGCACCAGGATGCAGCCCCTCAAGGGGCTGCCACCCTCCAGGGCGCTGGTTGTTCAGCACAGGGAGCACTGAGATAGATGGGAGGCATAGGCCCCGGGACCACGCCCTCCCCCGGTAACAGTGCGGCAGTAAGGAGGAGACTGCAGCTTACCTCTGGCACTGCACACTACCTACGTGGCCCGATGTGTTCAGGATTGGATCCCGGAGCACCCTTGGCTGGTGGAGGTGTAGGCCTACTGTCCACTGATAATTACATTATGATTTGATGTGGTCCTTAACTGTCCCAATTGCCATTACACTGTGCTGGATCTGACTCTCTCTCTCTCTCTCTCTCTCTCTCTCTCTCTCTCTCTCTTTCTGTGTGTGTATGTGTGTGTGAGTGTGTGTGTGAGTGTGTGTGTGTGTCTGGTGGGGTGGAGACTGGGGATTAATCCTTTGCACTGAGCTACATTCTCAGCCCATTTTATTTATTTTTTTAAAATTTTGAGACAGAGGGCTGGGGATTTAGCTCAGTGGTTAGAGTGCTTGCCTGGCAAGCACAAGGCCCCAAATTCGGTCCTCAGGACCAAAAAAAAAAAAAATTAAAAAAAATAAATAAATAAAAATTTTGAGACAGAGTCTTGCTAAGTTGCCTACACAGGATTCAAACTTTTGATCCCCCTGCCTCAGCTTCCCAGAGTGCCAGGATTTCAGGTGTGCACCACCACGCCCAGCCAGATCTGATTCTTAATGGATAAAGACAGTGGTGCATGGTTCTGACCTACAGTGGGCCCTCTCCTTCTTCCAGAGCCGGATGGCCCGGGTAAATTCCTGGCCAGGCTGTGGCCTGATCCAAACAAGGCATTTCTCTGGTTTGGGGCTAGAAAAAGCGATCAAAAGACATTATAGGACTATGAACTCTGTAGCAGCTTGGATGCGTTTGAAAATTGCCTTTTCATTTACTTTACTTTTCTTCTTTCTCTGTTGATAGCAAAAACAGCTAACACATTTTTACGTCCAAAGAGCGCACTGAGCTTCCAGATCGGATAGTGGTCTCTGGCACCCACCTCTAACTGGAGCCTCTGGTGCAAGGCTTGAGTCTGCATCAGCGCGTCCCTGGACACTTTCAAGAGGCGTTCCATCTTTTTAAAATTTCGAAAATCTCTCTCCTTCTCTCTCTGCTTGTGAGAAAGTTCGTCGTGGTAGCTCTGCTTGTTGATGAGACTGTTTCGTAGACTGAGGTCTAAGATCCCCCTGTCCAGGTAAGGGGAGAAAATGAAAGCGACTTGTCATCAGAAGTCCCACGTGCTTTTTAAAGCTTGTCAAGAGGCATGCTGAGCATATAAACTATACTTGAATCATAAATTGTAAATAAGCCAAAAGTAAACAGGTTCCTAAGCTGGCATCAGTTAAAGACCCAAATGTAATAACAAATTGGCAGAGACAGAAGCCCCAGTTTCCCTAAAATTTACTTGAAAGTAGAAGATAGTGGGGGGGGTGAGGGCGTAGCTCAGTGGTAGAGCACTTGCCTAGCTTGTGTGAGGCCCTGGGCTCCATCCCCAGAACTGGAACAACAGCAGCAAAAAAAGTAGGAAATAAAATCTCCCGGAGGAATCACACCATGAAATCACCCCATTAGGAAAAAGTCAGGATTACATCAGAAATACCATTCATTTGTTGGCAAAATCCCCGAAGTACAGAGCACACTCCAGTGATTTAATTTCCCAGGGCTATGTCTCAGAAACCTACAACGCATGATAGATTTTGTCCTTAAAATTTTGTCACAGAGAACTGAGGAAATGTATGAGTAAAGGATGCACAAAGCGCTTCAAAATGCCTTATTTGATAGTATATTTTTAATTAATGGAAGAATTGAGTTCAATTCTACAAAAATGTGTATTGAATCAACATAAAAGAACGTGAGACTGTGTTTTGAATCCTCAAATATACATTGCAGACAACTTCAAGTAAGGAACTTGCCTGAGTGCAACGAACCTCTCAGTCAGTGACGACGCTTCGCTCTCCTGAGTCAGCTCCAGAAGCTTGACCAGCTGATTGTACTCGCGCTCTTTCACCTCCAGTGAGGCTCGTTTGCCTTCGATCTCCCTCATCACATCCTCCTTCTCCTCCACTAGAGCGCTAACTTTGCTTCCCACTCTCTTTAGGGAGTTATTGAGCTCTTTGACTTCATATTCCAAGACAATTTTTTTCCTTTCCATTTCTCTGTGGGACACACACACACACAGAGGTGCTTTATTCTGTGCTGTCCTTAGAACCAGGCAGAAGAACTAGTCACAGATTCAGTGGTCTCAGGAGCATGTGAAGACCAAGAGTAGGGCGTAGAGGGCCCTTCCCGGACCGCCACTGAGGCAGGATGTGCTGTTGCCCTATTCCTCTCCAGACCCCAAGAGCTGCCGTCTCCCAATTCTACCCTCATCCTGACTGGCTTCCTGGAAATGACCTGAATGTTTCACCTTTGGTCCTGGCAAGTTTGGTTTTTAGAACAATTACTGTTTCATTTTACCTCTCTTCTTTTAAGCTCAGTCACCAGAGCTATCATTCTCCAGAATATTTATATCTTCATTTACGTTCATCATTTTGGTTCCTAAAATCCTGAGAATTTGTTTGGTGTTCTCTGTCCAAATCTGCTCTAGATGTCTGAGGGTGTTACAGCAAAGTGGGGTGTGGGCTGTCATTTGGGCTGCTGACAGCTGACAGACTTCTGGGCCATGAAGTTCTAAGTAATTTATCCCTAGCTCTGTCAAGTCCATTGGAGTTCTCTAGAAAGGTATGATTTATAAGTTGGAAACAGAATCTTGAACCATAATTAAGACATAAATAACAGTTATAAACGCAATGCCCTGAGTTTGATCCCCAGCCCCCTAGATAAATAAATAAATAAGAGTTATGAATCATAGTAATTTGCTGCACTACATTTTAAAGAACTCTATATATGAAATCTAGACAGGGCAAAAAGCAGAAAATTGTAACACGAGTCTGAAGTGCCCAGGGGTTTGCATGCGTTACTCGGGAGAGGGTAGCCGGGGGGATTCCAAATAAAAAAATTAAACCATACACTTTTCTGCACATTATTTTTTCTATCTCCTTTCCAATCTGCATAGGAATGCTTTGATGGTGGACCGCTTCATCCTAGAAAAGAAATGCAATCACATTAAGTTATATAGTCTTGGACCAAAAACAAATAAGACAAGCAAATAAGAAGAGACAAAGGCACTACGGTAGACGGAATCCTTAGAATCTGCCCTGTGTGCTTTATTATAAGACCTTATAAAAGAGTTATATTTGTTGCTGTTTTAAAGAGTTTTAAAGGGGAAGTGGCCAAGTGTGGGTGCTGCGTTCAGCTTCCCTTGGGGAGGGAACCTCTCTCCTCTCTGTTGCCAGGGTTGGCTATTAGCACCTCATGCTGCCCCAGGAAGCCACTGTGCTCGTGATATGCATTTCTGATATCAAAAAATAGTGGCTGTCGTCTGTGAAGGCCTGTTCTCCAGGGTCAGAGATTTAAAATGAAACAATACGACTGTATTTATCAGTGTCTTTTGTGGAATCCCAGAGCTCAGGTTCAGTTTCACAGGCTCCATCACCAGGCACATATCAGTTTGGGACACAATATCGCTCTTGGTCAGACCTAAGTAGTAAACCGTGATATGCGTGTGTGTTTTTATAACCCTGCAGCACTCTGCAAATATTTATGGCGGGTGGCACACCTTCAGGACGACTTGGTGTTCCAACACTTCTTCCAGTTCCTTCTGCTCCTTGACTAACTGCTTTTGCTTAGAGGCCAAATCTTCTCGTAGGTTTTTAATTTCTAATTTCTTCTGCATTATTTCCTTATGCAATTCTTCAGTGCTTTCTCTCAGCATTTTCATCTTCTTCTCCATTTCCTTTAAAAGTTGTGAAAATTATCAGGTTATACGGTCTGAGCAAACGTTTTTCTCCCTAAAAACTAAATTACAGATAATCTCACTCACTGTTTTCTTTATATTGATTTTGAGGCTCATGAACGTTTTCTCACAAAGTTAAAAGCAGCTTACGATTTCTGACACCTTCAAACAGGGCATGACAGTTGTACCGCATGTTTAATTAAACATTTTATGTTAGATTTGAATTATGTTTTTTTAACTAGTGCTTCTCATTTTAAATATTTCCTCTGAGTTAAATTTTTATTTCATAACAAAAAGTATTAATGAAAATGTCTATTCTGTTTCCTACTAGGCTTGTGGTTTGACGACATCAGAGGCAAATAATCTTTGACGATCTGGGTAATGGTTAACTTGAATCACAGATAGGAGCTAAAGATAAAGGGGTTCATATTTGGGGTGCCCACCACTTTCCCTCCCTAACCACAACCCCACTTTCTTATCATTATTGCTTCTCTAGCTTTTGCATATTTTTTCCAAATGCCCTGTACCCCAGACTCCTAGTAGATCCTACTTCCTGTGCCTTATGATCCTGAGAGTGACTTATGGGAGACAAGCCTTCTCATACTCAGCCCACAGGGTGCTAGTGACTGAGTGGATGGATCTGTGTAGCCTCCCTAGGTATTAGCTCCCCTCTGCTGCTGCTGCTGCTGCTGGGAGAGAGTAACATTAGCCACCTACAATCTGCAGCTAAAATTCAAAATGCTTTTTCCATAAAATCTGTGTTGCAAATGTTGATTGAGTGAACTTAGAATTAATAGCATTTTAATATTAATAAACAGGTTTTGTGAACGAAACAGGTTTTGGGGGGCTGGCCATGAAATTAAACCACCAACGGCACATTTTTGAAATATGAGCTTTCAGAAAGTGGATGCAAAGCAAAGTACAATGACCTTTCTATTTACTCTCTTTGGTTGATGGCAAGAAAAGGGCCACAGTTTCCCCGTCTCCCAGGGTGGCATGCCCCTTGGCGCTATGTCTTGGCCATCCTTTCTACTAAGAGAGAAATACGCATCTGCCTATTTCTCTATGTCCTGATTCTACACTTGACCATGTGGATTGCTTTGGCCAGTGAGATATTATTAAAAATGACTTAAGCCTGGGCTCAAAAAATTCTTGCATGTGAGAATTTGTCCTCTCCAAGACTGGAAACCCTCTCACTGAGGTATGATCTCACTAAGGTGATCAGCTGGTGACACGTGGCCCTAGATCAGCCAGCCTTTGACACGACTTCCACACACATGAAGGCTTCCTGGACCACTCGGCCCCGTGTAGCGGCCGAGACTGGAAGAATTCAAACAGCTGAGAAGAAGGAATGACTGTTGTTTCGAGTCACTGAGTTTGGAGATGGCTTGTTATGCAGGAACAGAGAAGTGATGTGTGTTCTTTATAAAAATTTCTTGTCGTAACAGGAGATGTCCAAAAGGCTCTGAGGCTAACAGCTGCAGCAAAGTAACATTTTTAAGTGCTAACCACAGAACATTTTATTTCTCCTGGAAACAAAGCAGATACTATAAAACTAAATGCACTGTAAGTTAGATGCCAAATTGCTAAGTCCTCTAACAGACACCACTTATATTTACTCCAGAAGTTATGTAGATATTTTTTCCAGTATCATCACCATTAGGAATCCTGGTCTTTCAGGATATGTTTGTGTTATAAATATTATTTTTTGAAAAGAAATGCTTGGATCTGCTTGTGTTTAACAAATTTTAGCTCATCTAATACTTACTCCAGGTTTAGGTATCTTCTCAAATTCCTTTAATATGAGGGTCTTTTCTTCCGTTAAGCTGAAAAAAAAAATTAAATTTGATGAACTCCTAAAGCACAAGCTCTTTCCATGTTAACAACTGTCTATTTCTCTTCTCCCAGGCCCCAGGTGTGTCTGCAGACTCTGGGTGTCCGTTCTTTAGGATGACTTTCCTGACATCCCAGGCCCACTCTGGGGCTTCCTCCTCCCTGCACCCTGCACACCACGTGCACACACCCCGCGAAGGAGTTAGCACAGGACGACTCTTGGGAGGCAGAGCCCTCCCCATAGACGCAGGCTCCTGCAGGTGGACTCTGGGCCTCTCTGTCCGTCCATCCCCTGCATGGCACAGTGGATTACTGCCCCCCTCCCAGCTGGCCCACGCCCGTTCCAGTCAATTCCCACCCAGCACCACAGTGATTTTTTAGCCACATAAATAAGAGCCTATCACTTCCCTGCACGATAACTTCTCATCAAACCTGAACCAAAATGTGAACTCCTTCCCCAAGCCTCCTTGTGCCTGCACGATCTGCCCCTCCGGCCTCTCTGCCCCCCACCCTGTGCTTCTGACCGTACCGGCCTCCTCGTCAGAGTGCTTCCTACCGGGGGCCCTTGCCCTGCGCGTCCCTCTGACGCTCTGCAGAGGCGGCTCTCGTCCTCTCCTGAGTCGGCACCAGCACTCATCACTCCTCCCTGACCATGATTCACTCTTCTGCACAGTATTAATCACGGTCAGCACTATATCACGCATGTGTGTATTTCCCAATTGTGTGCCGTGTGTTCAGTATCATTTTCCCTTCCCGGGTACACAGGAGGACTGTACGTCACAGCCGCCCTTCTGTTTGGCTTGGGGGCACGGACTAGTTTCATCTCCACATCCCAACTAAGCTGATCCACGTGGCAGAGACACAGGACAGAGGCAGCTATGTGACCTGCGCTGTGAGCCAGGAAAGGGTGTTATTAAGTGACTTTACTGACATTTTAAGATTTATTTGTTATTGCTGCAGAGCTGAGCCAAAGCCTTTTTCTTTTCTTATTCTCTAAGCTGTTTCCATAGATTCAATTACAGCAGTGACCTTTAAATAGGTTAACAGCTCAGAATTACCCTGGAGGTGAAATTTTCGTATCAGAAATAAAAGAAGAATATCAAAGAATATATGAAGATAAAGGACATGATTTTTATTCTTAATTCACCTGATTGATAACTTTGTTCAAAATTATAATACCAGTAATGTATTCAATTATGTATGCTTACAAATATAAACATACATATTTCTATGCTGATGCATAAGAAATGATGATATGAAGGACGGATACTTAATCTCTATAGGGAGGATGAAAGTGAGAAATCAGGATTACTGTACTGTCATAAGGTACTTAAAATGGTATACAGTAGTGTTATTTGAAAGTTCTTGGAATAGTTGCAAATATGTATTTCAAACTCTAGGGCAACCATTAAAGTAAGACAAAAAGAAGTACTACTGATAATGAATGGAGAGAAAAAAGAACAGAGAGAAAAAATATCCTATAAAACGCTCAGTTATTTGTAAGAGAGTCTTTTTTGTTTATGACTTGTGCACTCAGTAACATTTTGTCCATTCTTTTCAGATAAGTGTATTAACTACTTTCATTCCCCATTTTGTTACAAAATTTTTAAATAAAAATATCATTTATAATAGCAAGGAAAATGCTCAGTTAAACCATAAAAAGCAGAAAAAGAATGGATGGTAAAAATAGAAATAAAGAGCCAGGATGACAGAATACAGAGAAAACTATGGCCAATGTTAATCCAACTATATCAATAATCATATTACATGTCAGTTAAAAATTATCAGAGTAGATAAAAAATAACAAAACTCAACTATATGTTACCTACAAGAAACTCATTTTAAATATAATGATACACACAAATTAAAAGTAGATGGATGAAGATAGGCCATGCTAATGCTAATCAAAAGACAGCAGGAGTAACTATAGAGGTTAAGTATCCCTAGTCTGAAAATCCAAAACCTGCAGTATTCTAAAATCTGAAACTTTTTGAACACTGACTTGATGTTCAGAGTTTCAGATTTTGGATTCTGGATACCAGGGATGCTCAACTGGTAAAGTAAATGCACATATTCCAAAATCCAAAACCTCTGACATCTAAAACACTTGTGTTGCCAAGCATTTCGGGTAAAGGATAATGACCTGTATTAGTTTCAGACAGAGTTCGGAGCAAGGAAAGTGATTCGGGATAAAGAGCAGCATTATATAACAATATAGGAGTTAAATTCTCCAGGAAGACGAAATAACCCTTAACAGGTATGCACCTGACAACAGGGTACACGAAGCAAAACTGATAGGACTGCAAGGAAGAAGAGAGAAATTCACAGTTATAGTTGGAGATTTCAACACTCCTCTATCAGAAATAGACAGATGTAGAAGGCAGAAAATCAGCAAAGACTTCACTGAACTCAAAACCATCAATCTGGAGGGTATAGCCAACAAATGTAGAGCAGATGTTTTCCCTGAAAGCCAAACACAAGTTGAGATTAACAAATACAAGAAACAGAAAATATTAGGAAGTACAGTGAAATAGGAACATATGGTTCCTTTTACTTGTTGATGAGAATAAAACAAAAGAAGAGAATATTTGCATTCTATTTTTATTGCAAATGTCAGGATGAGATGACATGGTGCTAAAATGAAATCTGGGAACTGCTAGGGTTAGCCTGGATGCTGTAAACAAAATCATAATGGGTTGAATACAGTCACTTATTTTCTTCTCCCAATAATTCCCTTTTGTTTACCAGACTTCTTGAAGAAATCTAGCAAATATTTTCCACTTCACTTGATATTCTGCATTTAATGGATAACTACTAAATGCTAAAGAAGTTTTAAGATTTTCCAAATTTGATCAACACAAACTTTACAATATAGAAGACTGATCTGTAAATTAAAAGTTGGGCTGCATGGAGCATTAGAGCCACTGCTGGTACCAAACAGATCCTACACATCAGCAGGTCTGAGAACATGGAATTAAATGTATCTGCACACCAGAGTTTATTTTTATTAAATTTAATTGCAGTAATATAGATTATTATTTTTTATTATTATTTAATCTCACTTGGAACTTTTTAACTTTAGATTTTAAAAAATTATTATTAATTTTATTATTAATTTTTATTATTAAAAATTTATATTTGCCATATATAATGATTACATCTATTGTAGGGAATTTGTACCTGTCCATGATACCTTAATACGTCTTTTCTCGTCCACTCCCCTCCCTTCAGTCCTTCTTCCCTCTTCGTCTACAAAAGCTTGGTTTCCATTTTTTTCTTCCATTCCCTTTTTCCCCCTTTTCCCTTCTTTCCCTTCTCCCTCTCCCCTTATTCCCCTTTCCATGTGTTGATTAATATTAGTGTCACAATTCATCACATTGAATTTAATAGCGTTTAGTTGTCCCAAGCACAGTTGGAAGCTGAATTATTATTATTACCATTATTTATTATTTTTATTTTATTTATTTTTTAGTGTTGTGGATACTTTCTTTGTTGCTTTTGCAGCTTGTGAAACCTGGAGCTACCTATTTTAATTCCCAGCTATTGATCCTACACTTTTGACACACTGCCACCAGGGGGCAGTAGTGTATTTTCCGCTTGGTTAAAAGGCAAAATGGCTTTCTGGGGAGACAGGATTTATTTCATTCTCTTTAAACAAATATGAGTGACTTTTTAAAGAAACAAACACAAAATGGATAACTATTTAGGATATTTTCAACTAATTACATTTCTGTCGTGCATTTTTCTTTGTATTAAGATACATCAATTGACTTTTATTTCCTTGAAGATATGTGTATTTTTCTACCAGAAAATGATCATAACCAGACCCCTAGCACATAACGACTGATCATTTTAATTTTTCTTGTATTTTTTTAAACAAAACTATATTAAATGTATATGTATGGTTGAATCCACTTTCACCTAACAGTTACTATTTCCTCAGTTGTTAAATAGAATTCATAATTAATAATTTCAGTGTTTTATTGGGTAACTATATCATCATAAAATAATCCTAAATATTCTTTATCACCTACTGAACCTACCATGTCCCAGGTACATTACATGCATCATTTCTAAACTTCACAACCTTACCACGTAGGTGTTATCTTTTTGCACAAATGAAGAAATTGAAGCTTTAAGCACTTTTCCAAAGCCACACAGTCAAGACTAACTTGACATTGAAACTCACTCCAGAGCTCTGTCTTTTTTATCTGTCTTTTCAGTATCAAGCTGCCTGTGGACTTTGATATTATTTAAATATTCCACCATTTTTAAAGGATCCAGAAGATTGCTTCTAATTTTTCACTTTTATAAAAAATGACGTAATAAACATCTTTATGCATTATGTTTCTCTTTCTCTTTTTGGACTGTCATTTCTGAGGGCATCATTGGGACAAACTCTTTTTTTGTACGACCTTTTTGATATACGTGAACTCCTAACTTTTTGGGGGGGGTGCTGGGGATCGAACTCAGGGCCTTGAGCTTGCAAGGTAAATACTCTAACCACTGAGCTAAATCCCCAGCCCTAACTTTTTAAACTCACATGAAATTTATTTTTTTCCTTTTTCACTTTTTATTTTGAAAATGTTCAAGTCTACAGAGCAGTTGAAAGAACAGTACCACAGACATCCAAGTTCCTTTTACCTAGCTCCACTAGTGGATAAGACTTTGCCAGCCTGTCTGTCTACTTCTATTTTTGCACTGTGAACTCTCGGGAAATTTATTTTTTTTTAATGACACCAAATTGTAATTTTATTTATTTATTTTTACTTTTAATTTAATTTATTTTTAATTTTATTTTCTCATGCAATTTAAATCTGGCTTCTTTTGGCTTTCTGGATGAACCAACTGCTTCAACATCCAAACTGTTTAGGCTTTACTTCCTCTTTGCAGCAAATAGTCCTAACTGGAATCGTGTCATCAAATAGGTTTGTTTTTAAGATCTTGGGGTGCAGAGACAACATGGTGATTTCACCACTGTTTTCTTAAAGGCCACACTGCAGCTGAGTGACACATTCACTTTCCACCCTGTGAGCTACATACACATCACCAGCTGATGTAACTGAGTGTCAAGTCACAAAGATGCCATTTCATCTCCTGTTCCAGTAGAAGGCCAAAGTCCCTTTCGAGTACAAACATATCTATTTCATTCTAACTGCCTTGACCACTCATAGTAGTCAGTCTTTAATTGATTTTCTAGCAATGCCGAGGGCACTGCACCCCGTCGAGCAAAAGCACTACGTCAGTCTTTCACCAACACCTGGCTGTCCTCAGGACCAAGATGAGGGGCGATGGGACCACACTGCTCCAGTGAACACTTCCCTGGGATGGTGTTTCCGATGTCTCCTGACATTGAAGACAACCATCGAGCTCTCTGCCTTTCACACTGTGACGTGGTCTCCTCTTGGCCGCAGCCACTGCCCTCTTCAGTATCCCTCACTCCTGACTTCTTTGCATTCCTTGACTATTGCTCAGTTCTCTTCTCCATCCGTGGCACTGGCCCTTCACACACGGCGTCTTGCCCGGTGGAAGTCCGATTCGCTACCTGAGTGTAGACTCGTGAGAGGCATCACCGACCATCAGCAGGAAAAGCAAGAATGGGCAGAAGTTGCAAGGAGGATTTCTCAAGCAACCCAGATATCCGCTTAGGTAGGAACCTCAGCTGGGCTCCCTGTCCTGGGAGGTGTCTGGGCACAGACAGTCATCCGGGAAGCGCCAAGGGATTCTGAAATGGAGCCAGGGTGAGGAACCACTTTGGGATCAAGTTCTCAAACTCTGCAGCAGAATCATGTGGGAAGCTCAAGAATAACTGAAATGTGGCACTGGGGCAGGGGCGCTTAGGCAGAAAGCATTAACTGGGGTGCATCTGCCCTTTAAATGGGTATCTCAGGCACACCTCTTTGTGTTAAGATACAGACTGCCCCAGAGGGAGCAAAGAAGATGTAAGTGTTTCCTTCCGAGTCCTGCAGGTCCCTCTGTCACCTCCCAGCCTTCTGAAAATCACTGCTCTGCTCCTTTCCAGGTGTGTGTGTTTCCTGGTTCCCACTTCGCTGTTATTGCTGGACCAAGAAAACACCCACTGAACCCGTGTGAACAACAGGGGTGCAAGTACCAGCACAAGGAGAGCAACAGTCACTAATGTCAGGGTCACGGCAGCACATCCGCACGCACGTGCAGGCCGAGAGTGCCCACGCCCCACACCCCGCTCCTCCACAGACAGCGCTCGCTGGCCTTGGCCTTGTTTGCCGGCTGGCCGTAACCATCAGATTTAGCAGGACACCCACAATACATTCACTGTTCAAATTTTATGGGCAGCCCCCAAAGGTAGCCAAGTCAGGCAAGGAAAAGGCTGAAGACAATATTGAAAAATCTTTTCAGAGAAAGTTTGTAGAAAGAGAATCACTTCCACTTTGTTTCAAAAATAAGTTTTCAATGATGTTTAACTATTTCATTATTTATTAAAATATACTTGCTCAGCTTATTTAAATAGGATTGTCTTCTTTCCTGAAGTGTATATTTATCAAGAGGTCATCAATGAATATTAATCTAAGAACTAAAGCTATTGTAGCACATAATTATTAAGCAACCACATAATTAGACTGACCATTAGCATTTATTAAAGAGTTTATATTGTGTGAAAACCGAAGAAAACCGACTACATTATAGGGTGAGATCCTTTCCCCAGAGTACATAAACAGTATGTTGTTCTTCGTACTTGCCAGTGATTCAGAAGTTCCTAAAGATGCTGGGTGGAGGGCTGCTGTTATTCGGGCTTCTGCTATTTAGACACTGAATAAAATGAGAGTTTATTGTACTGGTCTGACAAATAGCATCTGTATATTTGGATGAATAGTTTTCTCTCACTGGCTTAGTTTCTTTATTTTTATCTGGGGATGGAACTATCCACTTTTTCCCTTGAGGGTGCCGAATGAGTTTATTTCTGTACTGTGTAGCACTACACATGTTAAGCCAGTAGAGTCTATAGCCTATAATTCTTCCCTGCCATTTCCTTTCATATCACCAATATTTTTGTGAAAATAAGCTTGCTAATTCTTGCACTGCTGATATTTAAGAATGAAAGGGACACTGCACAGCTAAAGGATCCTATGGCGCAAGTTCTAAAGAATGCACACTGAACATTTCCTGTGAACGTGTGTCTGGAAGGTTCTTGTTCATTCTAAGTCACTATGCAGATCCCCTCCCCAGTCTAAGTAGCAGCGAACAATTGTCTGTCTACACCTAGAAGGCCAGAGTTCTGGGCTTTTCCCTCCCCTTGGCAGGAGTGCTTGGAAATTTGAAACAATTTAAATATCCACTGAGTTATGTTCCTCTTACCCTTTCACGAAATGTCAAGCATTTGTGTTTTCAATACTAACGAACAACCACCAATTGTTTTAATTTCACTATTTTTTCAGCTGAAAGAGTGCCTACGGAGCACAGAAATAGCTAGGCTTTCTTTTTATAGATCTCACTGGTGACAAGTTTAGATTGAAAGACAATGAAAAGAAAAAATCAACTCTAATTTCTTGCCCCTCAGAATAGAGTTCTCCTATTAAAGTGGCCTTCTTGATCCGCCCCTCTGTAGAAAGAACGGACCTCAAGGAGCAATCTCCAAACCAGGGCTTCCAAGGTTTCGGAGGCCACACAAGTCATTTGCTTGTCTCCAAGCAGCTCTGACTTTTATCTGCACTGGCAGGAATCTACCTTGTCTTATAAACAGCCAGAGAAAGTCCTGCCACCTTAAATGGTAACAAATTCCAGAAGAGAAGATTTGGCTTTCTCGTGCCAGGACACAGTGAGGCGCACACAACCTGAATCACAATCATTTTGAAATTTCATCTCAAGAGTGATCCTCGGGAGACAAACTCTTCCATTGACTTGCTATTGCAGGGGAAGAATGTTACCGATTCTGGAAATAATATTTGCCCTTCTTCTTTTTTATTATCTTTTTTTTTTTAACCCTCAGGTTCTGCATCGGTGGGAACATTTGCTCTTCTAGCAGCACATTTCAGCTTTAGTTCTCTAAATGACATCTTCTAGATGTGGGTAAGTGGATGTGTTTTCCAAAAGGGTGTCGCTTTCTCCCTCAGTCCTAAGGAATGGGTTTCATAAGACAGGACGAAAGTTGCATCGGCGGTCCCTGCTTTGCTATCTGAGAAGAAGAGAGTGTGGCTCACGTGACCCTCAGCTCCAGAGTCCCATTTGGAAAGCACACGTGAGGAGAAGCACTCGCCACGTGACAAGTGATCACGGGGTAGACGGATGAGAAGGATCAAGGCCACAGCTGGGGCAGGGAGGGGGCAAGAGAGTGCCAGGGTCTTGTTGGTGGAGTGTGTTTTGTGGCTGCAGCTCCCAAAGCATATGGTTTCACACACACACACACACACACACACACACACGCACACACACACACACGCACCCCAAACAAAACATGCAGGGGCTTCCATCACTTGCGTTATTTTTCCTAGAAGTTGGAAGTTGTTTGGGGACTGCTCATCCCAAAGAACCAGGGGAAGATCTGAGCTTGTGATTGCCTGGACCCAGAGTGGCTTCCCGGTTTGACCTTTCTTAATGATGCAGGGTCAGCTTTGCTCCCTTGGGTCTTGGGGGTTCGAGGGAGAACTGTGCACCTACCTGCTTAATCGGTATTGGTTGTGGAACTCTCTTTCCTTCACGGCGTTGTATTCATTCTGGTACTTCAGCAGCTGCTCCCGCATTTTGGAGACCTCGGTGGACAGCGCCTCGGGGAAACCGTCCGCTCGCTGCAGGTGGACCCGCTGCTGCTGGATCTGCTCCGTGAAGCGCTTGGCGTTCTGCAGCAGCTGGACCTCGGACTCCTGGGTGCTGGTCATGGGAGAAGAGACGTGCACAGTGAGTAGTGTGTGTCTACAGCTGCTCCCCATCCCCGGGCTAGTCCACCTCAGTGACATTTTAGGCCACTTGCTGCTGAAGTCAACGAGGCCCAGCTCCTGGCCTCAAGTTGGTCATCCCCAGCAGAGGGAACCGAATGTAAATTGGTGCAATACCTGGCAACAAGTACTACCACTAGTGTCCAGGTCCAGACGGGGGAGACTGGAGAGAGAGGCCAAAATGCACTGGGACTCTGAGGCTCCCCTTGACTATGACGAATGACCAGGACTTCCCAGGAAGGGGGGATGGGTGGGTCTCTTGAAGTACCCTAGCAGTACCCTAGCAGTGCCGGTTTTCTTGAATTCTTGAATTCTCCTGACACAACTATAGGAAGAGCTTTCGCCTTCAGTGAACTACAAAAAAGAAACTTTGCTAATGGCATGCTATTAGGACACTAGGGAGAACATTTTCCTATAAAATTACAGACATAACTTATAGATGTTATTATTCTAACCTTGATGCCTGGTTAGAATTGTGCTTGAACATCACAGCACTTATTTGGGAAAGGTGGATCTGTACAGACATGGAAATTGTACTTGATCAATTCCCCAGAATTTTCTAGAACTCGCTATGTACGAGCTAGCTCAGCTCCAGCTTTATTGGCAGACATGATTCATCTTTCTCAGAATCCCTCACATTAGCCACCTCTGCTATTCAGAGCTGAGCCTTGCCATTTCCTGATTAAAGGCCATGTTCTCTCTGGAGGGTGCGGCCCACCAAGCTCTCTCAGTGTGAGAAACCTCCAGGTTCTGCTCACTGCGGAGCTGCCCATTCCGTGAAGTCCGTCTCAGCTCAAATGACCAGCTGCACCCATTTTCCCAGGCTTTTAGATGTCACTTGCCCTGTAGCATCCAGCCAAACATTTGGTGTGACAGGCCAATGACAACAACAGCTCTAACAACAACGCATACGATCTCCATTAATGAAAGCTGGAGTTGGTTATTTCGGTTCTACATTTCCAGCCTGTGTCTGGTGCTGCAGCCCAGCAGCATGAGGGGAGACTCCTCTTCTTCCTGCCTTGGCCCTGCAGGCAGTAGGCAGAAAGAGCAGTGGGGTGCCGCCGGTGCATGTCTGCAGTGGCGAGAGAGGGAACTGAGGGTTAGGAGGAAGTAAAATGTGGGTAGCAGAAGGCAAGCAGCTGTTTTGCAGCACAACCTGGAAGCAGGAAGAAACAGCATGATAGCCTGGGTCCTGCAAGGCTGTTTCTCACGGAGTCCAGGGTGCTGAGCTGTGGGCTGGGGAGGAGGAAGTCAGGTCGCTAACAGTGCAGAGCTCCCCTGGGCTCCAGATCAGGGCCATCCAGGGGTCCAGAAAGACCACAGTGTTCCCTGTATCTGCAAGTACGGAGGAAAAGATGCTGCCAGACTTGTCAGCCACAGCCTCCAACTCCCTGAGTTAAAAACTACACTCTGCAGACAGGACCCACTCGGAGAGAATGGAGTCTCCAAAGGGTGTGGGTGAGGATTTGGCTTGATGCTGGGGAGGAGGAGGGGGAGGGTCGAGTTGGGGACTCTTGTGGGCTATTAGGGCCCTGAACTGAGCTGGGTAAGTACAGGGTGCGTGCAAGGGAAGTTTACACAGAGAGCAGCTCTGCTCTTCCCCAGCCCTTCACTCTCCTCGCTCTCCTCTCGTCCTCCCGCCCAAGGCCTCCAATCAAGTTAAGACATATCAGGTTGAGGTTGGAAGAGGATGGCTGGGGGAGTGGCAGGATGGAGCTTTAACCCTTACTGTTCCTCCTTAGATTTTGATGAAGGTCTAACACAAGGCTGCCAGGCAGGCCATGGGCAAAGGGAAGGAGTAGGCGTGCGAGTGTTAAGGAAAAGTGGAACAGGCCTGCTCCTTGTTTCTGTACCTCAGTTGCCCTCAATACAAATCCACAGACTAATCCACCCCAGTGGGATTCCTCCCTTCCCAATCTCACTTCCCCGCTCTCTCATGAAGCTTTCTCAAATCGCTTCTCAAATGACTTCAACTCAGATCCTTGCCTTGGGGTCTGCTTTGGTGGGAACACAAGCAAATACAGGTCCCATTACAAGAAACAGACACAGGGCAAATGGTGTCTCCCCACTATGAAGCATCATACCTCATCACTGTGTCATGCAGCAGTGTGTACTTGGCTTTCAACTCCGCCATCCTGGTTCCAGGAAGTTTTCCCATGGTGTGTAACTAGCGAGGAGAACACAAGGTCACCGTGAGCCACCCACTTCTTTTAGCAAGAAACAGAAGAGATACATGGATCTCTTGCACAATCTTTCAGGTAAACGTTAGAGAAGACACCTGAGGAGCAGGCCACAGTGGAAAGGTGTTGGGAATTCAGAGCACCTAGTAAGGTCTTTGTTCTTGGGCAAATTTTTCTACCGCCCTAGACTGTGACTTCTTCATCCGGAAATTGAAAGAATTGCGTTAAATTCTTCCAGTTCTAAAAATATATTTTTAGGTTTCTCAAACAACCTGATTACTGGGGGACTGTTTGTAAACTGAAAGAAATAATAATTATTGCACATCTAGTATGAGCAAGTGTTGTCCATCAGTCATTTCATTCTCAAAAACGTTGTGTGAAGTAGGAATTATATCTCCATTTGAGGACAAAATTTAGAAGAGTTAAGTAATTTGCCCAAGGTTACAGTTAAAATCCTAGTTCAAATAGTCAGGATATAAACACAGGTGGTCCAACTCCAAAAACCCAAGATCACTCCCCTTACCTCAATGCCTCTGCCTCTGCTGTCAAAGAAGCAAGAAAAGTTTACCTGGCACTTCAAGGGACAATATTTATTCCTTTCTCATTTCTGATAAAAGAACTTTCGATTTACTCTCTGAATTGAGTGATAGTTAATAGACATCATAACATCAAACACTGGAGTCTTATTAAAACCACAATGCAGTGAGCATTTGTAATAGGTTTGACTTTAACTAGACCACTGGTGACATAACATTAAAAAAATAGAATTAAAGAAAAGACTTATGTTTTCAATGGCCTGCTCTTCCACCTCCAAAATATTTCTTGAATCCATGCACTTTCCTCTCCTTTCTCTGGAACTTCTAGTCCAAGATACATCATCTCCCAGCTGGACTGCAAAAAATCCTTCCAACTGCCTCGTCCCCGCCCCCGCTCCTGTTTCCACTCAGGGACCTCACCCATCTATTTGCACAGAGGTCTTTTTAAAAACCAAACAAGGTCATGTTCTGTGGGGTGGAGTGAAAACCAAGAGCCTTGGTTACTGTAGACCCTGAGGCTGGACGACCCGGCCTCCCTGCCAGACTCATTGCACAGTAGCTCTTCATGTCCCAGTGCTTCTGCCACCCTTGCTGCCCTGTTTTCGCAGATGTGTGAATCTCTTTCCCTTCCCAGTGTGGCTGCATTAGCTGTTCTTCAGTTTCCCCCCACTTCACTCCAACTCTTTCTTCATGCCTTGGCCAAAGTATCAGTTTATGCAAAGGCTTTCTCTCACTTCCAAGTCTCCTTTCCCCAGAACTCTGTACTTCTTAAAATAAAATACAATTCAATGTGTGATAATAAATTTACCTGATAACACATTGTTTTTACATTTCTCCAACTAGTCCCATGAGGAAAGGACCCTGGTTACCTTATTTTCACTGTATTGTTATCCAATGTATTTTTTTCTAAATAAAACATTTTTGATTAGTGTATGCTTGCATTACATAATAGTTACATTTGTGTGGGGGAGTTGGTACATGGATAAGGCATATCTTGATCATCTTTGATCTTTTTTACTCCTCTCTCTAGCCTCCCTCCCGCCTCCTTACCTATCTTCAAAAAGCCTGCTTTTTTGTTTTCTACCATTTTTATTTTACTCTCTTATTTATTTATATTTAATTTTCTGTGTCTGGCTTACTTTACTTAACGTTATGGTCTCAAGAATTTTGGACACAGTGTAGGTGCTTAGTAAATTGTTTATATTCATTAGCAAGTGAGTGAAAGTAACTTATAAACTGCAAAGGTCTAAGTCTGCCCAGTAAGATTTCATAGTCTTTGTACTCAAGTCAGGGTAGGGAATATTAAACACACTGTGAAGCCATGTTACACATTTAGTTTAGATCTAAAATGTTTTCCCCAAGCCACATGTGTGTGGGAGGTGACCATATCATGTGGGCACTATGCTCATTCCTTGATGAGTTCAACAGGGGAATATGCTGTTGGAAGGAATGGCTGGAGGTGGGTCACCGGGATGTGACCTGGAAGGGTATATTCTTGTCCCTGACTCCTCCTATATCTTTCTGTTTCCTGGTTGCCACGAGATGAGCAGAATTTCTCCTCCATGATGTTCCACCATGCTGTTCTGTCTTAGAGCCAACCAGTCATGGACTGAATCCTTTAAAAACTGAATCAAAATAAACCTCTCCTTTAAGTTGCAGATGTTGTGTATTTTGTCCCAATCATGGGAAAATGACTAATATAGAAAACTGATAGCAGAGAAGTGGGGTCTTTGCCGTGACTATACCCGACTGTGTGGTTCAGAAGTCTTTGGAAATGGTTTGCAGGAAGAGTTTGGAAAAGTTTGGAGATGCTGGCTAGAGAGGCCTACAATGCTGTAGGCAGGGTAAGCAGAGCTGATGGGAGATTCTAGCTCAGAACAAAATGCTGATAGGAAGAAGACAGTAAAGATCAGGCTCAGGAAGTTTCCATTAGAAACAAGGACTCCACTGGCAATTGGACTGGAAGCCACGTGTATTACACCCTGTCTTTATTTTGCCCGTGTCCTGATACTACGTGGGACTGATATTCAGAGTGGTGGACTAATTAATCTGCAGAGGAAATTTCAAAGCAGCCCAACATCCAGGCTGTGGCATAGGTACTACTGGCTGTTTTTAGCCAGATCTACAATGAGAATCAGAAACAAAAAGGTTGCAGTTTTATCAGAAAGGAAGTGCTTGCAAAGTTGGGCCCATGGAGAGTATGGTTGCTAAAAGATTAGCAGTAAAAGAAGCCAAGTACTTTGAGCCAGGACAATAAAAAAGGCAGCTTAAGGACATCTCAGGAATCAGCAAGACCCCATCAATCACAGGCTAAAAGATGCAACACAGTAAACTTTTTGTTTGAGAAGCGAGCATCTGGACTCCCTAATCAAGAAGGCTTGCCTAGGAAATTGGTTCCCTAATATGCATTCCACCATCCTCAGACATCTAGGCACTCAGAAGCCACTGCAGCCATGGCTCAGGGGGGTGGGGGTGTCCAGGTCCAGCTACTGCTCAAGCTGGGGGGCACACCTTGGCAAAATCTACGTGGTGATGGCTTTACAGGCACACAGAATGAAAGAGTTAGGGAGTCTTGAAAGTATACACCCAGATTGCAGAAAAAAGCCTGGGAAGCTAGACAGTGTGCCCTTGACAGGGTGATGTGTGAAGCTGTGAGTGCAGTGCCAAAAATGGAGTGGAAATCCCAGGAAGTCAGACACTCCAAGAACATGGAATGTCTGCTGAGAAAAGCTTCAGGCAGTGAGCAGAGCCAACCCAAGAGAGAAATCAGGCTGCAATTAGCAATGTCATAGGGGCAAGGCCACTCAAGCCCTTTGGAACTGGCATCTTGACACAACCTGCCCCAGGTGCTGGATATACATCTACAGGATTGCTCTGCTGGCTTTTGGTTTTGCTTTGGTCCAACTTCTGTCTATTCCCCTATTCTTCCCTCTTGGAATGGGAATGTTTACTCTGTGCCATCACGCATTGGAAGTATTTAACTTTTTTATGTTTACAGGGACTCACAGCTAAGAGTTTGCCTTGAGTCTCAGAGGAGACGTTGAACTTGGACTTTTTAGAAATGCTGGAACTGTTAAGACTTTGGCAACTATTAGAGACAAATGAAATGCATTTTACATAATGAAATGGACATGAGTTTTTTGGAAGCCAGGGATGGAATGCTATGGTTTAGATCTAAAATGTCACCCAAAAGTGTCATGTGTGTGAAAGGTGATTAGATCATGGGGGTGTATGCTCATCAGTGGATTCATCCCTTGATGAGTTCAGTCACTGCGCATGACCTGGAAGGGTATATTCTTATCCCAGGCTTCTCTCTTCTGTCTCTGCTTCCTGGCCACAATGAGATGAGCTGCACTCTTTTTCCATGCCCTTCCGCCATGCTGCTCTGCCTTAAAGCCAACTAACCATAGACTGAACCCACTGGAAACCATGAGCTGAAATGAACCTCTCCTTCTTTAATTTATGGGCACCAGGCATTTTGTCCCAGTGATGGGAAGTGACTAATGCCAACCATTTCTTCTTTGTGACAGTGTTGGGGATCTTTCATGAGGGCCAGGCTCTCACTTTTTAACTATGGGTGAAATATGATGAAAAGGATCTTTAAGATCTTTCAGGAAGCTCCACTTCTCATTATGTTAAATATCTTAAAATGTACTCAAATGCTACCTTAAATATAATTCAAGACTTTTTAACTGAGTTGTTACTGGTATGCTGACTTAATGTTAATTTTTGTGGATATTTTATTATGCCTATTTATTTTAGTTTTACACTTTCTCTATTTTTGAGCCACTGTATAACTTATTCCAGGTCTCAAACATTTCACTAGTTTCTGAAAGGGTGTACATCATCGGCACTGTGCCCTTAAAGTCTAGTACGAAAAATAAAACTCTGCATCTGGAGAAAATTTGCTGGGAAAAGGTTACCAAAAGCTAAGCATGTGAGTGTGTGTGTTTGTTTGTTTATATAAGTGTATACTATGAAGACCAAAGAGAAGCCAGGCTTATACTAGCCAACCAGCCAGTATTTGGAGGTAAGTCACTGTATAAGGAATTATGGGTTTATATAGTCAAAAACATGTACACTATTTGGCTTTGTTCTTAAGCTGAAAAGACCATCACCTCCCGCCCACTGCTCCCTGCATACAAGAAATGGAAATGAATGTGACATAGGCTCTGCCCTAAAGTAGCTCACAGTTTGAGACAGGCACATAAGAAATGACAGAATACTTAAACTGTATTCAGTAGTCTTATTGTTTGTAAATAACGGTATTTGATTCTTTGCACTTATTTTCTTTACATTGTGAGTTAAAGCAAATAAGTAAAATTATAAGTTTCAATATGGTCATAATTATCTAAGACAACAATTTAAAGCCTCTGGAGATTGACCTAACAGCATACAAAGAATTAAGAAGCATTTATTTAGTGAGACACTGTGGCATTTAAGCCATGGGCTGTATCTATCACTTCTACCTCTATGCTGCAGAAGAACTATTCTGGGCAGTCATGGCAGCCAGGGCAGTACCCAACTTCCTACTTTCCTACTGCTGAAGATCTATTCCAGGTGCGCAGGACAACCCTAGAAAACTGCAGCACTTATTTGCCCACCCTCAGCTGGGTATTCTGGAAGAGCTATACCAGATACGCTGCTGCAGCTATTTGGTAGCGCCCATTGGTACTTCCAAGTATCCGGCTCAATAGAGAGACTCTGGGGCAGGACAAACAAGAAAGATCAGGGTTCCTCAGACCCCCAGTTCCTGCTCAGCAACACAGTGGTTCCAATCAGGATGAGGGCTAAAGAAGCCCTGAAGCTTTACATCTCTGTTTTTTTCACAGGGTCGGGGGGTGGGTTGCTGGGGATCAAATGCAGGGCCTTGTACTTGCTAGTTAAACACTCTACCGCTTGAGCTAAATCCCCCACCCCAAGCTTTACATCTCTGTAGCCCTGCTTTTCATTATTAGGAAGAGAGTATAGAATATCCATGCCCCAGAGCTATATAAAAAGTAATAGAGACCACAAAAATGAAAAGAAAAGGTTAATATTTTTTAAATACCAGTAGGGATAGACCAGCAGAAGTATAACAGAGAAATTGGGGCAAAAGAGATTCAGAGGGCCCTGCTAAAGTCACACTTGACTGGCTGTGGAAAATACTGAGGCTATGACCACCCAAGAGTGACCAGAGAGGGTACTTCCAAACAATCAGTCCCTGAGTTGAGGGTGGGGCAGATAGATAAACTCTCTGAACTTTTTTTTTTTTTTTTTTTTGGTGCTAGGGATCAAACTCAGGGCCTTGTACTTGTGAGGCAAGCACTCTAACCACTACGCTAAATCCCCAGCCCTAAACTCCCTGAACTTTGAGAGTAGTCCTCAAGCCATGCACAGACACAATGGAAAATGCTGAAAACCCTACTGGCCCAGGGAGCTTGAGCCTAACCTCTACCCAATCAGTAGTGAGCCACTAAGCTGCACGGAATGATCCAGGAGCAGTTCACAGGAAGTCAAGCTTAAAAGTAAAAACAAGGAAAAAAAATCTGAGCAGGGACATCAGAAGCTACACACAGTAGGAGAAACACAACTTACAGAATTAGTCTAGCCAAGCCACTTAACAAGTAAACATATAAACAATAACAACAGCAACAAATAAAACAGCAATGCAACAAACCTGGAGAGGATCAGAATCCAGAGTTGCTACTATATATTGCCAAAAATAATAATTTTTAACCAAAAAATTAGGTGATGTGGAAAAATATCAAGGAAGAGTGACTCCTACATGGAGAAAAAACCCAATTAATTAAACAAATAAACATTAACAAACAGGCAAAAACTGTTTTAGGGAGGGTACAGATATCAGATTTAACAAAGTCTTCAGAGAAGCCAGTATAAATATGTTTGAGGAATGAAAGGAAACTGTGTTTAAAACATTAGAGTATGACAATTCTTCAAATAGAGATTATCAACAAGGAGACTTTTAAGAGGCTAAATTCATAATAGCTAAATCTTGGAAGTAGCCTATATGTCCATTAACAGATGAATGGATAACAAAAATGTAGTATTTATACACAATGGAGTACTACTCCACTGTAAAGAAAAACTTGGGTCTTTTGTTAAAAAAAAAACAAAGGATGCACCTTGAGACCATAACATTAAGGGAAATAAATTCAATGCAAAGCTTAATATTGGGCAGTTTCTTTTATATGAGAAACAAACCAAAACATAATAAATACTGAGCAAAATTAAATAATAGAAAGTAGGGGGATAGAGCTTTCTTAAATACGAAAGGGGTCCAGAGATAGAAGGGGGGAGGGAAAGGAGATGAAAAAAGGAATTAAGATGTGTTATGTACATGTACCAACTCCCTATAAGGAATGATAATATTGCATACCTCAAACATGTACTAATAAAGAAAGAGGCTAAATTGAAATCCCTAAGTGGAAAATTGTAATATTTGAAAATTTCACCAGAGGAACTCAACATTAGAGTTAAGCAGGCAGGAGAATTTGAAGGCAGAGCAGTAAAGATTATGTAATTTGAAGAACAAAAAGAAAACATGCATGAAGACTCAGCATGAAGACTCATAACAGATCCTTACAGAAAAAAGGATTTCCCACCAGTTTCATGGAAAGGGAGAGATAGAGAGAAAGGACATGGAAAAATACTTAAAGAAATAATGCCTGAAAAATTTCCAAATGTGATGACAAACCTTAATGTATACATTAAGAGCTCGATGAATTTCAAGCAGCAAAAACAGAAAGATATTCACACCAAGACACACCATAGTGGGACAGCTAAAAGCCAAAAAGACAATCTTGAAAACAAGAACAAAACAGAAAAGCAGCAAGCAAACAAGCAAACAAAAAAAAGCCAAGAGCAACTGGTGACTTCTCATCCAAAATAGTGGAAGCTGGAAAGCAATGGGATGATATATTCAGAATGGTGAAAGAAAAACAACAAAATTAAACTATCAGAAGAATCTATACCTCAAAAGTGTCCGTCAAAAGTAAAAGGGAAGTAAAGACATTATAAGATAAATCAAAATGGAAAGAATCATTGCTGGCAGATCAACCTCATAAGAAATACTAAAGCAAGTTCTTCAGGCTGAAAGGATACAAAACTATAAAAAAATTTGAATTCACATAAAAAAGAAAGAGTGTACCCAAGCAAGCTGAAAATACATACATAAAAACTTGGACACTTAAGTTTATAGCAGCATCATTTATAATAGTCAAAAAAGAAACAACCAATATGTCCCTCCATTGACAGATGGATGAAAGGTAGTATATCCACACAAGAGAATGTTATTCTCATATAAAAGAATGGAGTTTTGATCCTACTACAACATGGAGGAGCCTTGAAATCATTATGCTAATAAAAGAAGCTAGACACAAAAGACCACATATTGTGTTATCCCATTCATAAGAAATACTCAGAATAAACAAGTCTGTGGTAGATTTAGCAGTTGCCTACAAATACAGTAGGTAGGGCGAGGAAAGGGATGGGCACATCACAAGTAGTGGGCAAAAGACTCCTTTTTGGCATAACAGAAATATTCTAAAATTAGAACATGATGACCGTACAACACTGTGTATGTACTAAAGATGATTGAGAACACTTGAAAAGAGCGAATTTTATGGCACGTACATTATAGCTCAACAAAACAATTTAAAAATGTAAATTATGTTAGAAATCAAGACTTTCAGTGTGAAAGGCATACAATTACAATTATATAGTCAAATAAATCACTGGAAATACTGTAAAGTTAAAACCAAATTGTCCATACCAACATGCATTCATGACTTAAAAAAAAAAAAAAAAAAACCTAGCCTTGTCCATTATGGTCTAGGAGCAACGCCACATCAGCAACAATGAGTATCCCCAACACCCACATTGTGGACCTCAGTATCATCTCCCTTAAAAGAAACTGGCATGTGTCGGAGAAATGGCTGATTTCAGGCCCGGGGCAGGGGAGACACAAAGTGAAGCTGAGGTATCTTTTGCCAGAGAGCAAGCACTGCCTTCTAACATGACCTTCTTTTACGTATGGGCATATAGTGATATAGAGGTGCAGAAAGGTAAGAACAAAGAAGTTACAGTACCATTCTCTGGACTGTACATGTTGCTTTTATGCTTTTACTTTTGTCTGCCTCTATTTTATATTTTTGCAATGCAGAGGTACTGCTTTTAATAATAAAAGGCTATTATACACTAGAAAAACGATTGCTAAAAACAACAGGGAATCAGAGAAGAATTCTGAGCTGGGGAGGGCTGGGGTCAGAGCCGAGTGCCAGAGTCAACCAAACCGCAGCTCTGACCTAGTGCCGGCTCACTGTCCTTTCTCCAAGTTGAGTCCCACTCCGGTCATGAGGGTTTGCAGTCTAATGATGTGTGGACCCATGATGCACGTTGGCAGGTTTTACAGCCACAGCCAAAAGCAGAAAGCCTGGAGACATTTCCTTTCCTGTTTGCTGTCTTGATTACTCCATCGGCCTTTGGTGTCTTGGGAACCTGTAAGGAAACCTTGGTAGCTACAACCCCTGATCTGTCTTTGTAGTTTCTAGGTAAGTCGGAAGTTACATAATATATGTTCAGAGCTGGGGATTTAGCCCAGTGGTTACAGTGCTTGCCTTGCAAGCACAAGGTCCTACGTTCGATCCCCAGCACAAAAAAAAAAATATATATATATATATGTGTATGTATCTATGTTCAGAAAGAGGGTTGATAAAGTGTTATTTTGGTCTCCTTTACTAAAAGTAAATATTTTAAAGAGAAAAAGACCAAACTATAAAAAAATGGATTTTCTTGTTTAAAAATTTTTTTTTAAATCATGATCTAGATGTTAATATTTATCAAAATTGTAAATTGCATGTTTAAGCAGATCTATTCCTGGGTAGAAACTCCAGACCCTGTAAATGATAATAGTTCACTCATCACAGTATTGGACATGGAAAACTGGTTACATTTCACACTGCAAGAAACAAGTGGTTACAGAAACTGAGTCTGTCATGTTTTAAAAATGCAGAATCTAAGAAACACAGCATAAAGGGCAATCTTAGATCGTCAATGGGTATACACACTGAAAGGTTAGATATAAAGTCATAAGTTCAGAAATACGATTTCACAATAGATACTTGTGTTAATGAATTGCCTTCTTGGTCATTGTGACTGCAAGGAAACATTTACACTAGAACTAAAAGTTTAACAAGAGTTCGTGATTCATGGATGACATGGAATAATATGGAAAAAATTTCAAAAATTGAAATTCTAGCACATACCAAGGAAAGGAACAGCTCAGTAAGAGCTTTCACCAAGTGAACTTATCTGGAAGGGGTCAGCATGTGGAAACAATTAGGTGCATGAATGGGTGTGTCCAAGGTGGCCACGGTCATTCACTTACCTTGTTCTTCTGGCCTCTTTGACATCACCTAGTGGCTTGGCCTTCTTCAGGAAATGGTTGGCACGCTTTGGGAGGTAACATAAACTTGAAAATATGAATCTATACCTTCATCATCCTCTCCTCCTCTCCTCCTCTCCCTTTCACTGCTGGAAATAAACACCATAACCAAGTGGAAAGGCCTCCATGTGCAACTGAGCTCCAACACCACTTCACTGCTCCGTGCTCCTCTGTTTGAATTTGTCCTTAGCTGTTAAATCAAGCTCTCTTACGCTTCTAACTCCTTCACCAGAAAAAAAATGTGACAGCCTAAGTTCACTCCTTGTATCAACAGATCCATTTACCCTGGAACTGCACCCATTAACTTCTTCGCCCACATCTCAAGTACGTAGTCCCTTCTCATGGTCACAGCCACCCCACTCGCCTGTGCCATCACACGTGTGGCTCTCCCACCTCTCCCTGGAAATTAGGCCACCAGTTGTGTCTGCTTTCCTTTGTAATCTCTACGTGTCCCTTCCAGTCACTCCCCAACCCTAGAGGCCATATGGCCACACGGTCAGTAATTAGGGAATTGACCAAGGACCTCCTCACTTTCTGGCTATGTGGTTTTCTGTTTTATCACTGTTTTTCAGGAATTTTATTTGGGAAGTTTCTAGTATTAAATCTTGAAGTTTACTGATCTCTTTTTCTTTAATGTCTAATCTGCTGTCAGCTCTGTCCAGTGAATTTTTCATCTCAGGTACTGTATTTTTCAGCCTCAGAAGCCTGACTTTTGTCTTTTTATAACTTCCACTTTTCTGAGTTTGTTTACTCTTTTCTCTACCTTGCACCAAGTTATAAAATATGTGCCTACTAATTCTATTTCTGTGTCTGTTATACTGTTTGAATTTTCTCCCCACGGGAGGCCATATCTCCCTACTTCTTTGCATGCCTAGTAATTTTGATTTGTGCCAGACATTGTGAATTTTATACTGTTAAGACATGGATTCCTTTTGAGTTCCTTTAAATATGTTTGGCTGACGAGAAGACACTCACGGGAATTTTCTTGATAGCAGTTTGATCCTTTCAGGGTTTGTTTTTAACCCGTCAGGGAGATCCAGCACAATCTTTTGTGTAGGATACTTTGGTCCTATTCTTGGATCAGTACCCTTCTGCTCAATGCATCAGGGCCTGGGAGGTCTTTCTGTGCCCCTCTCCAGTTCTTATTCTCCAGCCTTAGCAGTATCCCTGCAAATATGCACTGATTTATGTAGACTCTAGGGGTACCCCCTGCAGATCTCAGGGCTCTGTCCTCTCCTCACCTATGCCTTTTAGTCATGTGGCCTCCATGAACTGCAGGCTGTGTCTCCTCAGGTCATCAGCAAGGCCACGTGCCCTTGCCTGAGCTTTCCTCCTATGCCACAACCTGGAAATGCTCTTTAGGCTGTTTGATAGGGGCAATTTAGGGCTCCCTTCACTTTATCTCCCAACTCCCAGTGATCATTGTCCTGTGCCACCTGTTGTCCAAAGTCTGAAAACAAATATGTCATATAATTTTATCCATTTTTAGTTGTTTAAGGTAGGAGTTAAATCTTGTACCTGTTATTCCATCTTAATTATTAAATGCAATTGACATTTCTCTGGTCTTATCTTACTGGATAACTGTAAGATAGTCAATACTACTGGCTTACAGCATTTGTCATTTCTGAATCCCCCTCCTCTGCCTTCGGTGACACACAGTATCATAGTTTTCCCTTGCATTTGTTTTCTTCCCTAGCCTTCCTTTTAAAAGGTGGGGTTCCCAGAATTTGGCCCTTATCCCTTTTATCTTTTTAAATTATTCTAGTGGCTCCCGTTTACTCTCCTGGTCTACACTACCACCTACAAGCTGATGACTCCCGAACGGAGGGCTCTGCAGGATAAATGTCAAAGAAGACGCTAGAACCTTACTTGGGCAGGGTCCATACAAGACACGGGCTTTTAGTTACAGAATATTAAATGCCTTGTAGGTTCAACACCTGGAATACACGAAATTGTTTACTTAAACAACACAATATCAGTGTACTGGCATTGTGATCATTTTTAAGAGGGAAATTTTGTAGGATGGGGCATTTCATCCATAGAATCTGTTGATTATGTACTGGCAGAGTTACACAGCATGAACAACCTATAGTGGGCCATGCACAAATCCTTGTCACTTCTTATTGAGATTTTGGCAATAGCCAACCTGTCTGGCTTTAGTTCTCATCCTTCATGAGTCTGTCCTAGACACTGCCAGCAGAGTGCTCTATTCAAACAATTCTCACCTTGCTTGAAACCCCTCAAAGGGTCCCAAAGGCTGTTGCCTCAACATGGTGGGCGAGGGTCTTCATTATCCCGCAGCTGCTAACCTCTCCAAACTCCTCTCCTCCCTCTCTCATCTCCCAGGACCATTTCAGCCCTGTAATACCAACTACATTCCTATCATAAGTAGAATAATGCTACCCAGCCCTGCCTCTGAAGGTGTCCCTGTCCTAATTCCTGGCACCTCTGTTTATTCTCCGGCTGGGTTAGAGAGATGAAAAACAAGGAGGGGGACGATCTGAAGTTCAGGAAGGCCTTGACCCACCGTCCCTGGGGCTGAGTATGGAGGAAGGTGGTCCAGAGCCAAGGAACGTGGGCGGCCTCTGGAGACCATGAAAGTCAAGGAACCAGAAGCTCCCCGAGAGCCTCCAGGCACGAACGCAGCCCTGGCTACACCCTCATTTTAGCAACTGAGACACACGTTGTACTTCTGACCAGCAGAATTGTAAGAGGATAAATTTGTGTGTCAGCCACTAAATTTGTGGTGATAGTGGCAGCAAAGGAAAATTAATCCAGTTCCCAAACCATACCATGTCTTTGCGTGTTATACTCCCTCGTCTGCAATGTTTTCTCTCTTGTCTAATTGAGCGCTCTTAGCCTTCCTTTAAAATGTCTCTGTGGTCCCCACTTGTGGGCCCTTCAAGTGACCCCTCCAGGGAGAATTAATTACTCCCTTCTCTCCACCGCGTCTATATTTTAGATGCATTTGTTACTGTACACATTGTGCACCACTGCCAACACTTTTTAAGCCTGTGTCTGGGGCTGTGTACTTGACAACGAGAACCTTGCTATGCTCACCTTTGAGCCCTCGCACATGACTTGGCATCTTGTACATTCTCAATAATTTTCATTAAACTGTTGTTGATTTAAGATTATCTTAAAACCAATGATATACTGTACTTGGAAAAATTCATGTTTATTTCCTCATTTCAACTTATCTGTCACAGATAGTGAATGCAAAAGGGAGGCTAGAGTAAGTTATTTTGGCCTGAACACAAGCTCAGAAGACCAGAAAATGTGCTGCACAAGACTGCCTGCCTTGTCCACAGCCTCTCCCTTCCGTGTGGCTGGCAGGGTTCGCAGGATGAGCAGAGGGATCCGGGACTGTTCTCTCACAGCTGTCTCGTCCTCCCTTGGTGGCCCACCACAGGAATGCAAGAGAGACACAAAGAGGCAAACAGGACCTCCCAAGAGTTAAGGTGTCAAAAGCAAAGGACACTGGATGAATGATGCAGGTGCCTGCTATATGTATGACTTCAGAGCAAGTCACAATCACTTTACCATTAACATACAGCCGAATAAATGAAAAGCATGCCTAGCTGCATCCGTGCCAATGAGAGCCACTCCCTTTAAAACACTTTCACCTGTCCTGGTGGAACTGCAATTGTTCAGGACTTTAGCAATCATTTAACTCTTGTTTAAAGATCTCCACCACCAAAGATCCTGGGAGGGATGGTGGCAGGTTCAGTGGCTGTGAGCCAGAAAGGCAGGAAATAGCCAGACTGAGACACAGGCGCCTCTTGAAGAACTTCAAAGGGTGAACCCGTGATTAAGAGCAAAGAACCCAGCAGGACTGAAGCCATGACAGGCACTCACATAGGGTGGGAACATAATCAGAGTCAGGAAAAGCCACGTTAACTGGTGGGATGACTGAAGTCACAGCGCTGGAGTCAGGAGGGTTGGGGCAGACGCAAGGGGTGGCTTCAGGAAGAATCCTGTTGCTGGGACGCTGACCCATCAGGGTTCCAGCCTCCACACTCAGAGGCTCCCACCTCCCAGCACCTGCAAAGCCCTGAGCGGGTCCAGGCAGTGAGAAACTTGAACCGGACCAGAGCCCCTCGCACAGGCAGAGGATGTGCAGAGCAGGCCATTTGGCCACTTCTCTTTGTGGTTCACAGATGAAAGCCACTGTCCTGACTCTGTCCCCTGAGGGGTGACATTGTGAACATGCAGAAGAGCAGGCCAGATCTCTGCACCCTGCGCCTGGTGTGCTACCCCACCCAGCTTCCAGAGCCCCAGCTACCTGTCGTCAGTGCACCCCAACTTTAGGCTCTGAGGCTCAGGTAGGAACACCTCACAACAAAGACACTTGGGGACCTCCAGTGCCCACATTCACATTCCCAGGATGCTTCAGTGCAGGGATCTCCCCAGCACTCATCTGTAGCACTGTACTTAGTGGGGAGGCATCGCCAGTTCCCCCCACTTCCCCTCCTAGCAGGCAGATTCTGGCAGATAATGATGCCTTTCACTGCTGATCACAGAAGTGTTCTTTAAAAAAGAACAAAAAAACCAAAGCTGCAACTTCACTTCCCCATTAAAACCATAAAACAGATCATGGGAACAGAAAATGGAGATGTTGGAGTTCCGCTCTTGCTAAGTCACTGCTAAGGGCGCTTTCAATTCTGGCAGCGTGTTGCACAAGCCATTTACTTTTTGTTAAATTTATTCCCAACTATTTTATTGCTTTTGAATTTATGAGTGGAATTTTTTCTTCTGTTTCATTTTTTGGGTAATTTATTGCTAGTGCAAGGCAGTTATTCAGTTTTGGTCACTAAACCATAGTGGCCATATAATATTGACCATATAAATAGAGACTTGACCCCAGCGCCCTGGTGTATGCCTTTTATGGGGTCTGTAAACGTATGCCTGGGGCAGAATAACTTTGCCTCTTTAGTTCTTTTGGTGTAACCTGACCTTCTACCCCACTGACTGACACTGAGGTATTGAAAAATATTTAATGAACGAGACTGTACAGCTCACGCAGTCTTCCACGACAGTGCTTCCTCAGCTGTGTGGGGGTCACGCTCACATGTCCGCCCGCCAGGTGGGAGGGTCTCGGGAGGCAAGGGGCCTTCCAGTGTCCCAAGAACCCCGCACAGCTCAGGGCACACAGCCTGCACTCAGCACTCGGCTGAAGATTCTTGGTACACAGCACGGGGGTGGGGCGGCACCAGGGTTAGCGTATCACTGAAGGTAATCTCATGCTTGGATTTCTCTTTCCACAGACACAAATGACTTGGGCCAGATGATTATCAAAGGCATCACCAGAAGAGTATTTTAAAAGTCAGTCATAGAAGCAACCCCAGCAGCCCGAAAGGTGCGTGGGTGTGTGTGCATACAAAGGAAAGAGGACATCAATTTGATACTGACTGTGAGAGACTTACAAAAAATATGGTGAATGCTTAATTTTAAAAAAAAAATTATTACAGTAAAAGATACACTGCTATTAATCTCTCTCTTCAAACACGCTTACCCCGTCATGTCTGCCACTTTCTGAAGCACTTCTGGAAGTTCTCTTTCGTGAGCATCTTTAGTTGCAGATCTGGTGAATAAGGTGGATGAGGACATACTGTAAAATTTTTATGAGCCTGCCATTCTGTTGGATGGCACTTGGTGGTAGCATTCGCCATAGTCCTCATCCCGCCATATAAAGATACTCCTGAAAGAGGACTTCCAGCACTGCTTCCGAAAGTGGCAAGCACGATAGGATAAGTGTGTTGGGAACAAGAGGGAGCCCTTTCAGGGGGATTAATGGCAGTTTGTCTTTAATACATTTTTATCATTTAAACATTCACTGTATATTTTCATCATGCCTAGTGTGTGGAATATAAGACTCCCTATTCTGTTTGAATGGCATATTAAGAGCCTTTGAATAGAAAACTTGCCAAACGTGTTCTTTTGACAGCTTGCTATCTAGGGAAATCCTCAACTCCACACATACACCTCTCCAAAGACACAAAATTAATCATAGTCACTCAATACAAATGCCTTCAGTGAATGGGTGAGCCAAACTCAAGTATTAAAGAGATTAAAATTCCTGGGTAAAGCAGAAAAGCCAATACCGGAATGTTTTAATCCCAGCAAATTCTTCTTACAACTCAGTAGGTGTTATACAGTGTTACATTTAAGCCTAAGGTTAAATCCTCAAAATCTTTTAATTTATTTACTAATATGAAGACGTTAGCTGCTTTATAAATGTCTTTAAAAACCTCAGAAACAGAAACAGAAAATAGCTATTACCCTTGACAATTACAAAACAGATTATCCTGGAATTTTCTCAGAAAAGGGTGGGATATTCAGAATTTAACTTTTCCAAGACATTGGCTTTTTATATTTAGAGACATAGTTCTTTGTTTTCTGAAAAAGCAGAAAAAACTAAGTATCACTAAGTAGAATCTTAACTTTTTCCACTTAATATTAACTCTGATACTCAAGAAAAGTCATAGAAAGAAATGAAAAAAAAATAGATTCTAACAAGCATTTCTTCAAAACACAGCTGTTTCTAGTTCACTAAGTCCACTATTACAAAATATTTTAATGTGTGTTCTGGCAAACCTAAATAGTCTAATTTCATGGAAATGCCACATTTCCAGTTATTACTGATCAGCTGTAAAAGTTTAAAGATATATAGCCATTTCTACAGATTTCTATATCAGGAAAAGAAAGTAAAATAGCCTTTAAATCTTTTAAAATACATAAACCTTAACCCATGTCGAGATGGTATATTTCCTGTCATATACTGCAGACTTGCAGCCAACAGTACAAACATACTCTGTATGTAGATGTTGTTAGTGTGCACAATGTCTCTTACAAATTAAAAAATTCATTGGCAATATTTTAAAAATTTATAGAATTTGCCATACAAATCTGAGGTTTTACCTGATCTTATTAAAAAGCTTTTGCACAGCAAAAGAAGCTACCAACAGAGCGAAGAGATAACCCATAGAGTGGGAAAAAATTTTTGCCAGCTATTCCTCTGACAAAGGATTAACATCTCGAATATATAAAGAACT